>CM076580.1:619760146-619920100 GCA_034641835.2 Pinus albicaulis
TAGAGTCAAAGACAAACCTCCCAGGTGAAATGTGGGAACAAGGATACAATCCAAATTGATCAAACATCCAATTTGCCCCATGATCCATATTAATATGCCCATAACATTAAGTGAAAGCACGTGTACTAAAATAATTAAGAGTATCTGTCAACAGATGACCCAACTTCCTTCAAGAAGAATGCCAGATGGTGAGAGTATTGACCAATGTAATAGGCAGATAACTCTGGCATAATGATATTTGTTGACCATCATAGGGTTGTTGGCTAGTTGGCTATCAAATAAGGAGAAAAATTTTCTCCTATGGGTTACCCACTTTTGGTGGATAACAAGTCCCACATTTCATTCAAATTCAACCCTTCATGATTTGGAAATAACAATTTTAACAAGCTTGTCTCCACTTCATGGTTTTCTTCTTTGCACCTTCACAATTATCCCTAATATATTTGGGAATGGAAATTAAAGAGTTTTATTTTAGAAATCAAATCTTGGGTAAAGCACAACATCCATGACTCAAGTTCCCACAAGAAATTTTGAGAATCAAGTCTTGATGAAATGCATAAAAGAATAGAAGATTTGTTTTCACGAGAACTTCCAAAAAACAAAGGGGATGTCAATGTCCAATTATGTAGGGCCCAAAAGGAATAATCATCCTTCTAGAGATTATAATCAAATCTATGATTAACAACAAGGGTAAAACTATTAAATGCTTCCACATGTATGCAAATGTTTGAAAGTTGAGAAAATAATGTTTACGAAATCTCTTTGTCAGATTGCACCAAAACCAAGGACATTTGAGAAATATCTATGTTGCTTATGATCATTAAAGGTTCACTTCACAAGCAACAAAACCTTCAGCTGAAAAAATATAAAACAAGTTGAAATTCAAGAATATATACCCTCCAAGTTCAAGAAGAAGACAATGTTATCCTACTTAATCTTGTTACTGAAGATCAACATTATGTGTGACCCTTTATAAGGTCCTTGATGCAAAGTCTCAATCTCACTCCAAAAATAAAACGTTGAAGATACCACAAAATGAGAAGTAATGTTGATTTCATGACATATAACACATCACCAAACATAAAATCATCTAGCAACTCTTCAATCAAATAAAATTCAACATTGGCTAAATAATTCAGCCCATCTACTGTACAATACCTGATTTTTCCTCCAAATACATCTCGACAGTACAACATATGGATGCTAACAAGAAGTTTTTTGACCCAACCATAACCTACGAACAGCCCAACCTACCCACTAGACCTCCGGCTGAATTTCACCACTCTTTACATTCATTTTGCATGCCACACTGAAATCCCAACATTGGCAATATTCTACCTTGCTTTGTTGTATAAGAAATTTCTCCTTCACCCTCCCTAGGTTCTTCTCCACTCATCTTCTTTAGCAACAAACTATTATTGTGAATTTACCACAACTGCACATAAACAAAACTATACCTGCTTCCACTACTTACCATCCTGTTTTTCTTTGCCACATAGCCATGTCTCTCCTGGTTGAGGAAACTCCAATAACAATGCATCTTTGAATGGTTTTCATTTTTCGATTTTATCCTCTCCAAATGAGCATCACATACAGCCTCATTTGGTGTCATTTCAGTCTCTAAATCAAAATGTGCATCTTGCACAACATATACATTTAATGGCTCCACTTCTCCCTACAACTGAATACATTCCATCATAATTGACTTTTCAGAATCGAAGCAGTAAAAAATGTCAATTTTCAGGTCTGATTAGACTCTAAAAACCTGAAATTTCAACTTAAAATAGAACTTTCTTGAATACTACCTTGTAGCAATGTACAACAATTGATATGCCTTGCATTGTTCATTGTAACCAACAAATATCAAATTTCTACATTTGGCATCAAACTTTGGCATTTTCTCAATTGGAATCAACACGGGTTAGTTAGGGATAACTAATTACATGGTGTATAAGAAAGTCCATGCTGATAAATAATACTTTTCCCTATATCCTTCTCTCTCATGGTCTGAATCTCTAAATACAATTATGGTATTAGAATGATACCAACCTACAGCTTGGATACATGTGAACACATTAAAGGCACTCGATTGGATGATTGCATGGAGAGAGATAGAACATGCTATAGAAAATAAGGTAAGTTGGTCCATTCAATTGAAAAAGAGAGGGTCACATTTATTTAAAAGTGTATACGTCAAAAACTGTGGATAGTTTAATATTAAAATTTATGAGTCACTAAGAGGAAAGAAAATGTTGAAGTTGAAGGAGAAGGTTGACAGCCCATACATGCACAGTAGTGACAAAGCCCCGACAGCATAGAGAGCAAGCAAGAGGTTGCAAAAAGAATAAGGAAGATCTTGAAATTTAACTTTTGTGTTTTTTTCAGGTTACCAACACGTACAATCATTTTTACTATGTTTTTCATTTTATTGGTTTCAATGAAAAAAGAAGGATGTTAAAAATCTTACGCACCATATAGCTTATAGAACCTCCAATGCTTATGTCTCTATCTAGATTGCCCTCCATATGTCATTGTTGAACTTTTATTGAAGATTTGACTATGACAAAATCCATATTGATTTCTCTTTGCAAGTGCCTTTTTCCCAATGTTACCTGCTAAGTTGTACCTGGCAGAATTAAAGACCCCATGGCCTAATGGACTAGGCACCTGTCAAAAATTTTGAAGACCAGAAGTCCAGCAGGGAAAATCTTGCCCCTTCTCTCTCCTCTTCTACATTCTTCTATGCAAATTTTGCACCACCATAGGGGAATTGTAATAAATGACGCTAGCATGATAACTTATGTAACAGAGTTAGACAACTTGGGACCTGGTTACTAATGGAGTCCACTCTAGAGTTTTCTTTTCACTTAATTAATTATTCATTTTTAACGATGAATAACTAGTTAAGTATTTTCACTCATATCCTCCAAAGTTGGGGTGTGTTTTAATAACTGGACCTTGAGAGTTTTTCTGAGCGTAGAGTAAATGTATCCAAAGTCTTACGGAATTGCAATAGGTATTTTTAGGAATTTTTAAAATAATTAAAATTTCCCACGGGACAGGATTTTTAATTAATTTTTCATGTAATAAGTCAAAAAGTGGTATTATGAGATGTTGATGACATTTGTGAAGTCAAAATCCATACTCAAAGTACCAACATTATCCTAGTACCCACTTTGGGATCCAAAAAATAAATATTTTCTCATGAAAACCCACTTTTTACTCATAAAAGAGGGAAAAAGACAAGGAAAATTAGAAATTAATAAAAACACGTTCCTAGTCAAATAAATGTAATAGCAAACTGATTTGGCATTCAAAATGAGTTCAAAGGTTGATTTGGAAGGCCAAGTAGACCCACAAGCTAAGGGATTTTATGGCTGCTATCTACGCCAAGTCAACTGCCAGCATTGAGGCTGAGTTCCTCAAATAAAGGGAGCCAAGTTCACTTGCATTGATCAATGTTTTGATGTCAGTTGGAAGGTGGATTTGAAGATCGATTTGAAGTATTGTGGAGCGCGGCATGTGGCATAGCCACTTCCACTCCCCACGTGAGCTATCTCCTAGCTGCTATACGCAACCTCCATGTGCCCATATGCAACAGCCAGTCAAGGAGGTATGCAGGCCACTTTGAAGCCCCACGCAACAGCACATTTAGCAATTGGTTCAGGGTTGATTACAACTGTTATTTGGCTACGAGTTCGCAGTTAGAGAGAGGCCCATTCACTCACAGTTGATGCCACACTTGGCAGCCAGTTTACCCATACTCTTGAAAAATCCATGGGGATAGCAAGGAAGATCCACACTGCCACCTATAGCCAGTCTAGCAGACACTTGGAGGATTCGACCAGCTTTGAGATCGCCACCAAATTGGACGCTTGTTGATCATTTCTCATTGGGATTCGCTCCCATTTTTGTATAAATGTAACCCCCTACTCATTGCCCAAGGTAGTGTTGGAAAGACATGAGCTTGGGGAAACTCTACTACTTTGTATTGTCATATTGTTCATGAATAAAAAGACTTTGGAGGTCTCATGGTGATGGTCTTGTGTGTTGAAAAATCAGGAGGCTTATCAATTGTGGACAGATTTCTCTTTACATGATAATTACTCTTGAATTTGCTGATATTTTTATTATTATGTTTTCCATCTTTCATCAAGAAATTACCATAATAAAACATGTAATAAGAACACATGTAATAGGCTCCAAGCCAGAGCAAAATCCCTCCAAGGGGAAAACCCAGAAAATTCTCTTCTTATAGAACCAGATCAAAGTGAGATATCCAAGACCCATGACCCTTCTAGATGCAACCCTCATTCATAGTGAATTCATCAACAGCAAGAGCCCAGCAGCATATTTATCATCAAAACAGCTCTTTGACAAGAGATACATCAAGGCAGAAACTTCCACAAACTCAAGCTCATGAAGAAATCCTTCTTTTAGATTTTGGCCCCCCTTCCTTCTACGAAATTTCAGATCAGGTCATGTGAACTGTGTGTGTCCAAATGAGCTCAAATCTCCTTCTATTTATACTGTCCAGAGGGTTCGAATAGACATGTCCATTGGGGCAGGGCCGACTTGGCATCAAGGGGGGTTTTTGACCCAAATTACATATTTAAAAATTATTTTCCCTTTTTCTTTACAATAGGTCCAAATAGGACTTTTGACTCTTTGACTCGACAAATCCTAGAAGCATGAAGAACATGCTTATCTAATAATAATAAAAAACATATTTTTCTTCTTTTTCTTTTACATAAAATATAAATTGATACAAGTACAAAGGTCATTATGAAGATGGAAACTAGTTACATTTTCTAACACTCCCTCTTAACTAGGGAGGTATTCATAATTCCACAACCGGTACAAGAATACTTCTCAAATTGAAATATTCACAAAGAAGAGTCGGATTGATAACCCATCTTTAAGCATCAACATTGTCAAACAGCAACATAGTAAGGCCCTTTGACTAACAAGCTCTAACTCTCCACAAGATTAGAGCACAATATTGGGAGGCATACATATGGACACCTCGTCCTCTCAAGGCACATACCCCATTCGGATGTTCACTAGTCATGTCCTAGGACTATCCTTATCTTGGATTTCCAATCCTCAAATAATATCAGTCCTCTTCGACCACTCTTATCTTGGATACCCTGTTAGATCCTCAAATAATGTCAGTCCACAAAGACTACTTTCTATCTTGGATTCCCAATCCTCAAGGAGTATCAATCCTCCATTCTCCCTCCCAGTAAGATACACTAGATGTACAACGGTTATTCCTAGTGCATGACACATATGGAGAATATGGTGTCCACCATCACTCCCTCTCAACCAGGGAGGAGGTCATTACTCCTCAAACGTGGAGGAGATTTATTACTCCCTCTCAATCAAGGAGACATAATCACAATCCTTAGTTGGTCTCGTACTTCTTCAATGCATCAGCTACTTGTTCTTCTGTGGAAATCTTAGTGGTAGATGCAAGGGCTCCTATCTTGCAATAGAGCTTCAACCTTCTTTCACATTTCATCTTCATGACAAGATTTCTCGACTCCTAGCAACATCATGTCATATCAAACTTCAAGCTTTTTGGATCTTGTCAATCATCAGACAATATTGAAATCAACCAGTTCATATGTCTTCTTCAGAGAACCGATCTTTCTCACAACTACTAACACGTGTCTTCTTCCTTCATAATATAGTTCTACCTCATAAGTCATGAAATTTCAATATTAATTCTACTCTCATGCTTATCCAACCATCAATAGTGTTATTCATGCAATTCATGTGTTCCATGATTAAATCACGTAGTTGTAGGTACAATAATATCATCTAACAAAACACGTGAATTGCTATCCTTCCAGCTTCTGCATATATTTCTACAATATGTCTTTCTAGGGAGCCAAAATGTATCTCAAACAAATCATCAGTATCAAACTTGTCTCATAATTGTCTCAAATCAAGCTATCAAAATATGCTCCTAGCTCCCTCTGAAGTCAATCATTCCTCTACATGTTTTATCTTCATATTGCAACAAGGTTCTGCTTCATCTTTCAATCATCAATGTGTACTTATCAGCTGGAAGCTTCAGGGTACCTACAGCTCTATCATGCTCATCGTTATCAAGGGGTCATCATCAAGCACAAGTCTTTCTTTACTTTGTTCTTCCATCTTTCTCACCTTGCTTTCACAATTTTGAATACCTTCATTATGTACCTGCAATTCTCATCAACAAGTACAACCAAGTAAAATATACAAAGACAAGAGCATGATGTCAATCCTATCAATCTAGATTATTCAAAGTGTACTTCTAGGGTTCTAGTTACAAACCCTAGACATTTATTGACCTAACCCTTATTAGGGTTTTTATTTTAGCGAAAAACATCCAAGGGTTTTGATTGCAAGCCCTAGGTTTTATCCAATTCAATCCTTGCTAGGGTTTTAACACATATCCTAGATTATCCTTTCAAGATTTAGTCTTGCAAACTCTAGATGTTATTTCCCAAGAGCTAGGGCTTCATTAGTTAGGGTTAATTCAATCTAGGGTTCAAAAACACTAAATACCAAGGGTCTTCAAAACTTCACAGATTTACAAGTAAACCCTAGCAACTTTATAGACATCAAGACCTACCACAAAGGAATTGAAAAAACCCGACAAGTATATTGATGACTGCAAAACCCTAACCTTACCATAGACATACCTCGTATACAAAGACTATGTACCTCAGTCTTCTATGATTACAGGGAGTTGCTTCAAAGACATTTGAACTTCATTATGTCCTTCATGTCTTGTCATATAGTATGTCGCTTTCAAGAAAACATGCTTTTGAATTGGTGCACAAATGACAAATGATCATAGTGTTGATGTTCTGGGATTTATTGTCATGTCCTCATAGTCACTTTTTCTTCAATTGTCAAGTGTCAACTTTAAAAAGTTGCTTCAACTTTTTCAAATATAGAGCCTTTGTTGAGCTGCAAGCTTAGTCATCAAAGATGAGTTATATCAAACTGAAAGTTTCGATCCATTTGAGCCTCAGGAAAGTACTTTAGATTTAGTGATGATCTTGGCTTCTTTCTTAGAGTACTAGTTTCTTCTAAATGGGTCGGTTTCATTGTGAAATCTATCGTTCTTATATATATATATATATATATATATATATATATATATATATATATATATATATATATATATATATATAGTTTGTTGTCATAGAGCGATGTTGTTGAGCCATAATAAGAGTGATTCTATTGATCCACCAAAGTATGCAAAGACACAAGCTTCCATAGAGCAAGTCACTGGGTTATTTCATATCCAATAAAAAGCGAAGCCATTGTATTTATACATGAGCTATTATAGAGGCGAGCCATCATGAGTCACTGTAGAATAAATGTGAGTTGCTCAAAGAATTACCAATTTCTTTATTGGAACCATACAAACCAATTGAGCTAATCGAGCAAAAATGTGAGCCTCTCTGCTATCACAAAAGGGTTAGAAAATCTACAAAGTTGTTGGCACAAGTCATGCTGCAAAGCAAGATGCAAACCACCAAAAAATTTTAAGAACCATTCGTACTACGATACTATGGAGTATAATAGTGATGCCATTGTGTGTCATTTGTATACCATATGCAAGATGACACTACCATATAATACGATATGATGCCACATTGAGATGCCATAAAACAAGATTCACAAAATTTTAACATGTGACCATATGAGCAAATTATCATAGTGCGAGCCTATCCCGAAGATAGAAGAAAACCATGCTACAGGAATTTGAGCAATGTCACCATAGGATATAAATATGAACCCACAGAATGTGAGTTTTATGTCCTATCGTATGAGAGATCAATTATGCCATCGAATTGCAGGAATAATGTGTGATCCTTTATCAGAGTGTGCGAGATCCTACAGGACATATAGGTGTGAGATCCACAAAGTATGCGAGCTTTGAATACAAGTCATAAAAATACGATCCACTGTAATTGTTATCAAGCCATGGTGAACTTCCACGAGCTTCAGTTAAGAATAGCGAGCCATGTATAAACGAGTTTCAACATAAGTTTGAGATCATAGAGTCTCAATCCTAATGTGTATAGCGAGCCAAGACAAAACTACAATGACACAGGGGGATTGCTACGTGTCACAGAGAAGAACGATGCCATAGAATATCACAGTAATATGTGCAAGCCTTCATATTCTGAGGTATACGAGTTATTGACATAAGAAATGTGAGATTCACGTCATAAACAATCCACTATATTTTATGTGATCCATCAACAACGAGCCACAAATCCAACCCATCACAGAATTTTATGCGGGCTATTTCAAATTCGATTCGTCACAAATGCTAGATATTTTTGAACCATAGCATTCGATCTACTATCAATGTGAGCCACAAGCCATAAAACGAGCCATTGATGTATATATCTGAGCCATATATGTGAGCTACAATTGAATTGTAGATGCCATAGATCAGTAATGCAACGAGCCACAAAAGGGTGTCATCCTTCAAGTCACCAAAGATTATAAGCAAGTCACATATCTAAGAGAACGAATCATATAAGCCACTGTGATTTAATATTTGCGTTGTCACGAACAGAGAATACAAATTTTGATCCCCTTGGATGTTGCAAACTTGATGATTGCTATCAAAAATTCCAACAAAAGGTGATCTTCAAGCCTCCATAAACAAACCTTATCTCTAATACCATGTTGAGAAATCGAAAGGCTTATCAATTGTGGAAAGATTTCTCTTTACATGATAATAACTTGTTAATTTGTTGATGTTTTTATTATTATGTCTTCCTCCTTTCATCAAGCAATTACCATAATAAAACATGAAGATCAAAGAAGACAAAAGAACACAAGATATAGGTTCCAAGCCAAGGCAAAACTCCTGCAAGGAGAAAACCCAGAAAATTCTCTTCTTATAGAATCAGATCAAAGTGAGATATCCAAGACCCATGACCCTTCTAGATGCCAAGTCAAACCCTCCTTCATAGCGAATTCATCAATAGCAAGAGACCATCAACATATTTATCATCAAAACAAATCTTCAACAAGAGATACATCAAGGCAGAACTTCCACAAACTCGAGCTCATGAAGAAACCCTTCTTTTAGATTTCGACCCTCCTTCCTTCTACAAAATTTCAAATTAGATCATGTGAATTGTGTGTCCAAATGAGCTCAACTATCCTCCTATTTATAGGATCCAAAGGGGTTCGAATAGACATGTCCACTGGGGCAGGGCCAACTTGACAAGTAGGTTGACTTGGCATCTAGAGGGGTTTTTGACCCAAATTACATATTTTAAAATTCTTTTTTCTTTTTCTTTACAATAGATCCAAATAGGACTTTTGACTCTTTGACTCAACAAATCCTAGAAGCATGAAGAACATGCTTATCTAATAATAATAATAATAAACTTTTTCTTCTTTTTCTTTTGCATAAAATATACAATGATATAGGTACAAAGGTCATTATGAAGACCAAAACTAGTTACATTTTCTAACATTGTGGGCATTATTGTGGATTTGAGGTAACTTGTGTTTGGTTCATATATTTTATTGCTTTCAGATTTTGTATCTTAGGCCCTAGCTAGGGGAAGTTTGGCCTCAAGAGAAGGCTACAAGTATTTGTGGTCTTCTTGACTTGCTTACATCTTAGGCTTGAATAAGACGTGTATTCTCAATTGAATAGCATATCTACTCTTGCCATTGTGTAAGCAGTCACCTATAATACTAATTTTGTATTGCAGGGTCATTTTATAGTGTGACACAGGTTATTTCATTCTAGGATTTGGCCATATTTTTGGTTAAATCAACCATCTTTTAGGCATCAAGGAGCACACATCTCCACCACACCAAAGGGTTGTCCATAAGTGCTTCAAAAGGGAACTAAAAGGGCTTCAAGAACCTCCAAAAAGCTCTTATTTCTTCCCTCGTCCAAAAATCAAATATTTCTTGGTTACTTTCATTGCGCATTTCATTGTCATATCAAGCTCATAAGGCTACCTTATCTATTGTTGTCCTAACAATAGTAGAGTAACTAAGGGAAGACCAAGTTTTCTTGGTTTTCCTCTTGGTTGGTTAGGGTAGAAATTTAATTCTAGTCATAGGGATTTTTACTTAACATTGTGGCTAACATATACAAGCAATTTCAAGTTGCTTTAAATCTGTTTTTGGGCATACTCTAACTTCTTTACTTGTTGGTTTTTGAAAGACCTTGACATTTACAAGGGGAAATGTTGGTGGATTTTTCCCAACTTTAAGGAATTGGAGCACCTAAAGACTATCTAGAACCAATCCATTGTAAAAATCAGCAAGATTTACCTTTGTAACTTCCTTAAGAGTTCTTTCTACTTTTGATCCTTCAAGGGATTCATTGTAACTTATTTAACCTTCTTCATCCATTTAAGGGATTTTCGTCTTTCTCTTGATTTTGATCGTATCACTCGTGAAAGGGTTCTAATAATGAATCACAATCTTTTCTTGGGATTTAGGGGAAATCCCCCTAAGCATCCCTCTTCCCCAATTGGGAATCTTCTTGTGGGTGTGCATTTCATGGTTTGCATTTTGTGGATTGGATTTGAAATTAACCTAAAGAAGGTAATCACACTTTGCAATTTAGCTTAGTTTCTCTTTCATTTCAACAATCTAATTGCAATCTAGTTTAGTTGCTTTTTCATTTCATTGAGCAATCTAACCAGACTTTATTTCACTAAGTGCAAAGCTTTGCTTTAGGTTAGATTTATTTTACTTCATTAGTTAGATTTCTTTTGCAAAGAGTAATTAACCTCTAGCAAGTTCCAACAACTTGTTGGTTGAATAGATTAAATAGGGACCCTCCTTTCCCTTCTAAGTCTTCTTATTCTGGGATTGGGGGGAAATGGTAAACACTTGACGTGCTATATCAGATTGGGTTACCCAATGTTGGATCTACTTGCAAGTGGGATGACTTGTGAAATCTGGGAGCACACGGAGCCTTAGCTTCCTCCTTTGGATCTCCTTGCAGCTTTCCTTAACCCAATGAGGATAAGGCCTAAAGGGAAAGTATAACCTTAGATTAGTTTAATTTTTGCAATCATCACTGAATCTACCTAACTCGAGTGATAATCTAACTTAACGTAAAACAAACAAAGAGGCACTTCAATACACTTTGATTTCAGCATCTTTTCGAAAGCATATTTATCTTTGGGAATTTACATTTTCCAAACACTTTCTTTCAAGCATTTATCTTTCACTTTGAGCATTTATCTTTGAGCTATCATTTTCAAGGCATTTTATTTTCAAGTTGTTATCTTTTACTTGGTACATTTACTTTTACACTGGGCACTGGTCTTTAATTGTTATTTATCTTATGCTTTGAAAGTATTTTTCTTATTGATCCTTGTTGTTATATACCTTGTGATAATTGATCATGGTGGTTTATGCTCGTTAATTCTATCTACATCCTTGAAGTATTTTTTTGTTATTTATACGTTGATGGTTGAATGTATCTTGGTTGGTTATAATTAACTCCTAGAATTAATTTTTCCTTTTGCTAGAGCTTCTAAGCCTTAGTTATTTTCATAGGGTCCACCCCCCTTAGCTTCGCTAGCAGTTAGCCTAGACGAAGGAGTTAAGATTTGAGTGACAATTGCTCAACTCGAAACTTTCCCCCAAGGCCACACCAAGTGGGGTTAAAGATTTTCTCCAAGTTAACCCAGATGTGGATTTAGGCGGCAACAACCAACATTACACAAGGACACATCAGGTGGGGGCACACCCCCAACACCTCCCACACTTCTAAGATAAAGAAAATTTATGTGGGATGATTTTCGACATTCCCCTTTTGGGGAAACTTGAGAAAGCCCAAGTGGGAGTTTCCTTTTTATATGGGATGCTAGAGCACTACCCCTCTTTTCACATTCCCCCTATATAGGGGGCGGGTTTGCGACAAGGATGCCCCCAACAATTTTTTCCCAATGACCTTAGACAATGTCTAAAATAAAATACAACACTAACAATGAAATCCCTAAAGTGAATCTAAATATGTATCTCATGCTTTCATTGTTCATGTTTGTGACTTGTCAATGTTTTTCATATATTTAAATTTTTATTTCATTTAGGCTTTTAAACAAGGTACCTCGACAATTCCTTAAATTTAAGGGTGTCTCCATCCTTCCCCCAAATGCATTTCCCCTTTCTCGTGTCCCCTTTGTCCCAAAAACTTTGTAAAACGTTGTTTTCTCCATCAAAAAACTCTTTTGGCTTCTAAGAAGCTTTATAGCCCATGCACATGCAACAATAATGAGAACCCAACATCATAGAGAGCATACCACACTTGAGGAAAAACGAGGTAAGACCTCCAATGTAGCAAATAAAACTCATGTGTACAAAAGAATTCCCACACATAGCGGACGATTGGAAGACACAAAGGACAATGCGCCCACAAACCAAAACACAAATCCAAACAAAACCCTATGCTCAAATACATATCCATTAACACATGTTATAGCAATCTATCCTAAAACACACATCCATAAAAGAGTACAAGCATGCGTGTAGAAAGAAATATGCAAGGAAAATATGAAACATGTGCATAAAGAGAATAAGCAAAGGCAACAACCATACCCAAATAAACACAAGAAAATACACAGAAGAAGCTACTATACCAACACAAAGGAAGACACTAATCGTGGACATAGAAGAAAAGTTTAGGTGGAGAATCTATAGCATCTTAGACATACTATAACTGTATGGCGTGAAGCAAACTTATGTGCTCCTTTTACGCAAGGAAGAAATGGCATACTAGTCTAGAAAAGTATAGCGTCAAATACAAAGATTAATGAAAGCATACAACTCATTTAGGGCGCAAAGCTTATAGATGTTTGATATGTCTTATAAAAGTTGCGGGGCTCTTTTATGCCTATTAAGGCACAAGTCTTGTAGATGTTTGAGATGTCTTATAGAAGTTTGAGGCCATTACTTAGTAGAAGGTGTGCAAACCAAAAAACACCAAAAGATTTGGTGATCTAAAAAGCTAGCAAACATGTTAGATTTTTAATTTTATTTTTCGTGCGATTGAAGTCGTAGGCTTTTTAAAAAATATTGGTTTAAAACTTTTCGATGAAATGGTCATTTTGACACTCTAGCAAAGAATCATATCATCTTTGCCACTTGTCAATATCTAAAATTGTAGTAGTATCAAAGAACATAGTAGTCAATTGGATCTAGCCCAAGCAATTGAGAAGAGTGATATCCTCCCCACCCAAGATCAATTCTCACATGTGACATGTTAAGATCTTAATGAGTATATTGTTATATCTATCTTGAGACCTAAATAACTCGATTTACCTTGGGTACCATCCTCGAAATGAGGGGCAGTGCCAATTGGGTTTCCTCGGGATATGTATTTCACAAAAAAAAAAAATATATATATATATATATATATATATATATATATATATATATTAGAGATCATAGATGTTTTATGACTATTAGATATGCATAAACAACAAAATAAAAGGGTGATGTCAACTGCATTAGGGTATGTTAGGCTACCCCCATGCTAGCTTTTGCTTGTAGATAATTTGTAGGTATTAATCCTAAATTATGGGCCCTATTGACAAGTTTAAGTGTTCCACAAGAAAGAGGTTACAAGCCAACCTCATAGCTCAAAAACATAACAAAAGTGAAATAAAAGCTCGCATGTTTGGGAAAAAATGCTCTGAAAACATGAAGTTATCCTCCAAATGAGCTCTCTAAGCCACCAAAAGTTGGGATATGGGCTAATGTGTGCTCCACGCACCAAGATGCATCTCAAGGATCATGTGCAAACCTCCAAAGTGACTCTATGCCAACACATCACGTCCATGGTGCCCTATGTCACCCTCAAAGGAGTAAGAGGGGTGATGTGGCACTCTCTTAACTCAAGTGTTGGGGCTCCAAGGTGCTCTGCAAGCCCTCCCTTGTCATCTCAAGGATGACCATCATCATCATTCTCTAGAGAAACTAATGCCCATCAAACAGTGTCAAGGCTAGCCTGGGGACATCTTAGGTCCATTGGGCACATCATCAATATCTCCAACACCAAGCTCCGTGGGATCAGTGATTCAACAACTAGGGGTCCCTCGAGGTGTCAAGCATCATGTGGGGTCATCAAATAACCTAACGCTCTCCCCTTGATAGGCAATGTTGCATCATCAAGATCACTTTCTCTCTCTACACAAGATGGTACGTCCTTTGCTCCTCTTATAAGAAGGTGGAGCAATCACCTCAAGAAACCATCTAATGCTATGATGAGAACCACCAGACAAAACTCTCTCAAGATCAAGTGAAAGTCAATAATCATCAAGTAACCAAAACCATGGATGCATCATAGCGAACCATACTTAATGGTTGGGGCACAATAACACTTCGCACAAAAAGCACCTTCAAATATCTAACTAGACCAAGCCCCATATAAGTTTCTCCTCCTTATGTTGGGGATGGATAATCATATTAGGTGTTTCCAACCATGATAGGTCCCAAGTTAGCCCACCAATCCATAGGTGCATGTGAAGTTGGTGGCAATGGAGTGGGCATGACTTCGGGGTAGGGTGCCTTAGTTAAGTGACTAGCTAATGGAGGTCCAACATCCTAAGTTTATAGATGTAATGAGGGAGGAATCATGGAGGCATGAGTTACCACTTTCCTCAACTTGCTTTTTCCACCCCTCTAGTGCGCCTTTTACTTCTTAATGATAATGCTTTGATTTGGGTGCATAGCTCTAGAGCCCAAGCTTGCTTTTAAGATTTAGCATTTACCGCTTAATGATGAGGCAGTTTATCACTCATCAAGGTTGGGACAGTACAAAGGTTCATTTTTATGGATGTAGTATCATGTGCTCGAGGAACTGGGTGATGGCTAATGAGGGGGATAGAACTCATCCTAAACTTATGCCCATGCGCTACTTTTTGTCCTAGCCACATCTTTTGCAATTTATCTTTTTCTTTCATCGTGGCTTTCTTTTGCTTTTAACTTTCTTTTAGTTGCATCAACCTCCAGGTAAAAGTTTTCCAACCCAGACTCAAGGATGAGGATGAGAGGGTGTCAATCCCCATGACCAATGACCACCAACCCAACAAATGGAGATGGAATAATGGGAAAGATGGAAAGTGGTAAGTGGTAAGTATGGAATACCATGGACACGCTACTTCACTCAAGGCTTTCCTAGTAGTGTCCTTCCTAAAACCGTAAGTGTTCAAAAGAGGTCCCACTAGTCAAAGACTAACCTCCCAGGTGACGTGAGAGAACAAGAATAGAGTGAAGATCAATCGATCATCTGGATCATCCCTTGATCCATATTAGTATGCCCAAAAACATTACGTAAAAGCACATGATTACAAAATGGTTAAAGTACCTATTGGTGGATGACCCACCTTTCAAGACGAAATGTCAGACGGGAGAAGGAAATCTAACCAAAGAACTAGGTGGAGGATCTATTCAATCATGTCATGTGTTGATCACTAGGGCTACTAGCGAGCTAGCTTTCCAACGAGGAGAAAAAAATTCTCCTATGGGTTACCCACTTTTTAGTGGGTAACATGGACAATTGTCTAGAAGCATTTAAGAATTTAAGGAATTTGGGAATTCAAAAAATTTTACCTTTACATGGATAACAACATCCAAATACAAATATGATCTTTTATTAAATAGAGTCGCTTTCCCTATTCCAATTTCATGCTTTCTAACAAAGTAAGAAAGAGAGCTCATTCCCAAAAGAGATTATAATAAAGACCCAAGTTGCTTACAATTCAAATAAAGGATACTTTCTCTGAAACATGATGAATAGTGATGCTAGTCCTAGCCCCCACAGCTCTAACTTCTAGCTTTATTTCTTGAGAGATAGTTCTTATTGCATCCAATGTCTGATTTGTTGATTTTTTGCTTTTCCAATAACAGATACAATTCTTCCTTTAGGCTTGCATTCCCCAAGTATCAACACAAATTGAGAGAAGCAAGGCGCCAAGGAATCATAAGACTATGAAGTGAGTTAAATTCCATCTGGTATTACAATCACCATATGCATATTAAATTGCTTGATGTAAATTACTTGATTGGGCATTGTGTTTGTGTTAAATTTTTGTAGTTATGGCTGATCTTCATATTGATTTATTGATGTATTTGTTCATGTAAAGCATGTTGTTCATGTTCATAAGAAAATCAAATTTTGTTTATTAAAAGAACAAAAATTTAAATTTTAAATTTTGGTTTTGGCTCCCAAGTGTTCAAGTTGGCCCTCCATCTCCTTCAAAGCCAACATTGACACTTATTCAACCTCATTAAGTGATTATAAATATGACCCCTTTGTCCTCCTCAAAGGCACAACTCGCACAAGCACAAAACATACATAGTTTTGGGCATATGAATCAAGTAGAAGCAAATCCAAGAAGTCTCTTGGAATAAAAGTATCTTTGTGGTCTCTATATATGTTCTAGAAGGTCAAAGCTAGTATCTTGTCTCCTATGCGTAAGCCAAACTCTATGTCAGATAATTTTGTGGTTTGATTCCTTTAAGGGAGGTCAAATTATGTGCTAGAAGGTTGAGCCTATGTGGCAGCTGTGAACTGAAGTCCGAGCCTATGGTGCCATTTGTGAACTGAGGTTTGAACCTGAGGTGGCACTTGTGACCAAAGGTCCAAAACTATGGTAACTTTTGTGACAAATATCTGTACCTGCAGTTGATAGTTGTAACAAAATTGTATTCTTCTAAGGTACATTTTCTATGTTCAATTTGATAAGGGTTGACTTGGACACTTAGTGAATGATAGTTAGTTTGACCATAATCTTTGACTTTGATATCTCTTGTTGGATTGGTTCTCTATGAAAAGAAGTTGTTGGGTTTTTACCCCAAGTGGATTTTCCTAGGGTAATTATTGTGTTGATATTGTGCATTGTGATCTATGTTTTCTTATTCTTATATGTTTGATATTCTGAAGTATAGTTACTTGACGAAAAAGTCGTAATTGTTGAAAGGACTCTATATATAATCACTGTTCATAAATAAGTATATTTCCCTTGGATTTTTAACATGGTATCAGAGCTTTGGTGAAGGAAGAAAGTTGAAGATCACATCTTGTTAATTCAATCTCTCTCTTGCTGGGATATCTTATCTCTATGTCCAAGATTTCTAAGCAAATGGCTCCTTTATGCAAGGAGGGCAACAAACTTGATGGAGCCTCTAACTTCAATGCATGGAAGAAGAGGATTGACCTTGTCCTAGAAGAACAGGGAATATCACAATATGTCCAAGGTAAAGTACCTAAACCAGGTGATGATGATGATGATGACAATGTGAAAGCATGGTTTAGAAAGGGTGAAGTTTGAGCTCAAAGAATTTTATTTGAATCTCATAAGGATCATTTGATTCCATTTGTTTCAAAATTAGCTACATCAAAGGAAGTGTATGATACTCTTGTTAACTTGTTTTCAATTAACATTGGTCAAAAGATGTCATTAAAAAATCAACTTCGTGACGCAAAAATGCCAATAGATGAACCTGTGGCCTCCTACTTAATGAGAATTGCTCACATAAGAGATCAGCTGCAAATTATGGGTGAAGTCATTTATGAATCTAAATTAATCACTACTGCTCTCAATGGCCTACCAGATTTATGGAATTCAATTTGCAGTTGGCATTTGTGCTAGAAAGGATACTCCATGCTTTGAATAATTATGGACCAATTGCACTCAAAGGGAAGTGGAACCTAGACTTATTGCTAAAAGGAAGATCCAAAGACATGATGAAGGAGAATCTCAAGCCTTTGCTACAAATTCTAGAAGGAGTAATGGTAAGAAGTTTGGTTTTCAAAATAAGAATGCAAGTAGAAGAATCCAAGCCACAAGGAAAAAGAGACCTATCCAAAGTCCAATGTTATGGATGTCACAAGTTTGGATATTATAGAAGTAGTTGTCCTGAAGCATCAAAGGATAAGAAGAGAGAGGGCAAAGATCATGCACCTACAGCAGAAGATGAAGAACATCCCAAGAAAATCAAGGATGAAAGTCACAAGGATTCCTATTACTTTTCTACTCTTATAGATTTAGTTAAATATGATGATATGTGGGTAATTGACAATGGTGCATCAAGGCACATGACAGGAGAACGTGTCCATATCTCAAGTCTATCAAGAGGAAGGTTCACATTACAAGGTAGAACTTCGAGACAAGAACAACTACCTCGTCGAAGGCACTGGATCTATATCTATCAAGTTGCAGATAGGAGAAAACGTATATCTCAACAATATACTCTATGTGCTAGGTTTGAGAAAGAATTTTGTTTCCATATCATGTTTAGAAGATAAAGGTGATAGAGTAGCTTTAGTTGATGGAAAAGTAGATGTGTGGCCTAAAGGCTCTAGTATAGAAAATGCTAGAACTATTGGTGTTTGTGAAGGAAGGTTGTAGAGACTCCTAAGTCAACCTCCTCAAGCCTTGACACACATTGATATCAATCCATGTGAACTATCATAGAAGGTATGCCCATCTTCATTACAAGGTTTTTCCTTCATTGAGTCAAATGGTTTTAGGCATGCCCAAAGTGCAAGTAGATCATGAAGGAGTACATAGAGGGTGTGCTCTCAGAAAGAATGTCAAGAAATCATTTCCTAGTAGTGATATTAGATTCAAAGAAATTTGGATCTAATCCATTCTAACGTGTGTGTTCCCATGTCTGTGAAATCTATTTATGGCTCTCTATATTATGTGACTTTTATTGATGACTAATCACGAAAGACATGGATCTATTTCATGAGTCTAAAGATGAAGTATGCAACGAGTTCCAGGAATTCAAGGCTGAGGTCGAGAATCTGTCAGAGAAAAGGATCAAAATTCTAAGATCTAATAATGGAGGGGAATATACTTCACTTGAGCTTGTTGCATTCTATAAAGGAGTTTGGATTAAGAGGGAGCTAATTGTTCCCTATAATCCACAACAAAATGGCATAGAAGAAAGGAAGAACAGGTCTATTGAAGAATCCGTTAGAGCTATGCTATATGATCAAGACCTTTCCAAGTTCCTATGGGAAGAAGCCTCCAAGATAGTTGTATATATTCAAAATAGAAGTCCTCACAGAATTCTAAAAGACAGGACTCTTGAAGAAGCATTCACAGGTCAAAGGGTTGATCATCTAAGAATCTTTGGTTTCCCTGTCTACATTCACATTCCTAAGGACAAAAGGAAGAAGCTTGACCCTACATGAAAGAAGGGAATCTTTGTTAGATATAGTGAATCATCAAAAGCCTTCAAAATCTACATCGAAGGACAAAGTCAAACTGAAGTAAGTCGAGATGTCACTTTTGATAAGAATGTTGCCTTGAAGAAATCCAAAGAAGCCCCCATGGACTCTTATGACAATGGAGAACCTAAGTCTCCTAAGGAAGAAAATCCAAGGAATTCCCATCCTTCAGAACCACATGTTGATCAACAAGAAGAAGAACTTGAAGGACCAAGTGAACATGTGGATCCCATTATTATTCCTAAGAACAAGAAAAGACCAACATGGCTTAGAACTACTCTTGAAGAAGCAAAAGGACATACAGCTCCCTATGGCACATTTAGAAAAAGCAAGAAGCCAAAGAAGTATTCCAAGAATGCAGCACTAATGACCAAGCTCATCAATTTTAAACCTTCCATTTATGAAGCAGCAAGATAACAAGTTTGGAAGGATGCGATGATAGAAGAGTATCAATCAATTACGAAGATGTATGAGAAATTGTACCAAGGCCCGAAGAGAAGCCAATTGTAACCTCCAAATGGATTTATAAGATTAAGCATGCAGCAGATGGAAGTATTAACAAGTACAAGACTAGATTTGTGGCTAGAGGATTCTCCCAGAAAGAGGGAGAAGATTATGACAAAATCTTTGCTCTGATTTTCAGGTACACAACTATTAGATCTCTTGTTTCTATTGCAGCTTCTAGGGGATGGAATATACATCAAATGGACGTGAAGATAGCTTTCCTTAATGGTGTAATTGGTGAAGAAGTATACATAAAGCAACCTCAATGGTTTGAGGCTCATGGGAAAGACTCTCATGTATGCAAATTAAAAAAACGCCTTGCATGGATTGAAGCAAGCTCCTAAAGCTTGGTATTCAAGAATTGACACGTATTTGACAAGGCTTGGTTTCGTTAAGAGTGAGGCTGATTCGAACCTATACATCAAGATCATGAAGAATGAGGTCGTGATTCTATTGCTATATGTGCATGACTTATTGCTGACAGGTGTGGAGCATCTCATTCTTCAATGTAAGAGTGAGTTAGTTGTTGATTTTGATATGAAGGATCTTGGGCTAATGCATTTTTACCTAGGACTAGAAGTATAGCAGAAACCTGGTGAACTCTTCCTTGGTCAAGGTAAGTATGTTATCAAGATCCTTGCATCAAATGAACAAGGTATAAAAGAAGGCAGCCTAAAATATCTCACAGCCACTCTACACATCATAGAGTGCATCTTCTAGCTCTTTACAATTATGAATAACTTGGTGAATATCTCTATAGGACACCCTTTCATGAAGTCCCCTTCAATACTTATTATCTCCAAGTTAAAGCATCTCCCCTTCCACAACATATGATTATCTCTCCTTCGATGACTTATGACTATGGTTGCTTATTGTCACACAAACTTTCTAACTTCAATGAGAATTTGCCTCTCCTTTTCATTAACGATGTTTCTTTCTCTACGTATCATGTGTGTTACTCATAGCATAGTTATCAAAACCGGCCGGTTTGAACCGGTAACCAGTCAAACTGGCCGATCAGATGTGCCCGCGGTCAAAACCGGCCATGCAACCCGGTCTGGAGGGTGTCCTCTCCTTTTTTGGGCGGTTAAACGGACCTAACCGGCCGATTAGGTGCTCTTCCTCTACGCGGACCCATGCACGGCCTCAATTGAGTTTTAGGGCTGATGTGGAGGTAAGGGGAGGGTTGTTTCCCTCCAAAAACACCCTCCCCAATCTTTTATAAGGAGAGGCAGCGTCTCCTTTGTCTCACACCAACTCATTCGCTGTTTGTGAGTTTGATTGAGAGCTTGGAGAGTGTTGAGCGTTTGTCAGAGCAGTGATCTTGGAGGCTTGGAGTTGGAGTTGGAGCTGTCAATAGCGTTGGCATCTTCAAGAGGACGCTAAGGAAGCTAGTTTGCATTGCCATGTAAGAATTTTCACTTGAAAAATCCATCATTTCATTGCTGTTCATGTATTTATTTTCTCATGTGTTTAGCTATTTTATTGCTCTCAAATCTCTAGTCCTATGCTATCCAATTTTGTATGTTTGAATGTGCATTTTGTTTCGTAAATTTAGCCTTAGTTGTCCATTTATCTTAGCTGCAATTTTTTTTAAATGGCAGATTTATTTCCAAATTTCAATTATTTCAAGTCAAGATGCCTCCAAAAGCCAAGGACAGTGCATGGGTCCATTGTTATGTGATTGATGGAAAGATGGTATGCAAACTTTGTCGAAAATGTATTGGAGGTGGGGGTATTCTTAGATTGAAACATCACTTGGCTGGGATAAGAGGCAATGTAATGCCATGTGATGCACCTAATGCAGTGTTAGGTCCGATTAGGGCAGAATACCTTGCCAAGCTTGAAAAGTTTGAGGAGACTAAGGCTAAGGAGAAGGCCATCCAAGATGAAATTGCAAGGAAGAGGGAAATAGTAGAAATGATGAGAGAGAGTGGGTATGAAAATGATGAGTATGAGATTCAAGACTCCACTTCTATCCCTTCCACCAATAACCCCTTTCACTATGTTCCTCCTATTGGCAAAAGATCAAACCCAACAAAGAAACCCAACCTCATGAGTTATTTCTCGTCCACTGCTAATCCCACAGCCACTGTCTCCATGTCCCAGCCAACTCCAAGTCGTCAACCCACTTTGGATCAACATTGGAAAAAACCTACGTTGCACGGGTTCCCGCACCCGGGGGTGGGGTTCCCGAACCTGCACCGGGTTCCCGCACCCAAGTACCGGATTCTCCGCACCCAAGTACCCTGAAGAACCCAAACGAACCGGGTTCTTCTGAGAAGAATCGGGTTCTTCAAAAAAAAAATTCGGGTTCTTAGGTTCTTTTGGTATGAAGAACCCATCGTTTTTCAGTCAAACATCTGGGGTGTATCCATAACCATGCAAATTAATTTTGAATGCTTCCATATTTGCTATGCATTTCCTTTGTTCTTTTGTATAAAGAACAAGAAACTGATATGGTGTTTTGACACTTCTCGATACAGTTACACAATGGAAGAAGCAACTTGTATGCTAGGACGCTTGAATCCTGTCAAGTTATTTGAAATCCAGTATGCTGGCACTTTATAAGATGCTTTTGTAAATAGTTGCTTTTAGAAGGGGTTTTAATTATTCATTACCAAAAAAAAGTTATCTGCTTACTCCACAACCAGCAATTTGTAGTGGACAAGAGCATGAATGCATGCTTTGAGATTTTGGAGTTGTTTTAATGTACTGACAATATACTTATCCAAAATTTTACTTGCCTTTGTGGGACTTTCAATAAAAGGAAGTTTGATCAGTAGACAGCGTGCAAAACAGCCTGTCTGCCTGAGTTTTCATAGTTAGCAAAAATCAATCATTTGAGTATCTGAATTACAATACTAATAGGCCTACTTCATCAAGTGTATGTGTAGATTTCAAAAATCACATTCCTCATTAAATTTATGGGTAGGATCTTCATCAAATTTATGTGTAGATTTTGAAACAGTTGTTTTTGACTACCGCAGGAAACTTGTGTGGACATTGCAGCAATTTTTCTGTTGCATCATTTTTCCGTTAATGAATGATTGTTTTCTAACATTACCAAATCTGTGTCTGCATGGCAGGCATGACAAGCTTAAGAACACTGAGTGGGAAAAACACCCCAGATGTTTTACTGATGCAATTCTAATAAGAATTCTGATGGTAGCCGTTTTCTTAGAGCTTGTTTAGTCTTAATTTTCATTAAATTTATAATTTATAAATTTAATTTATAAAATATAGTATTATATATGATATATAAATTATAATTTATAATTTATAATATATATTAATATAAAAATACCCAGACGAACCCACGCACCCTGTTTCAAAAAATGTCGTCCCCGTCCCCATCCCCGTCCCCGTCCCCGCACCCGCACCCACGTTTCCTGGCAACATAGGAAAAAACAATGCAAAGAAGTTTCTCATAAGTACATTGCTAGATGGTGGTATGATTCAGATATCCCATTTAATGTTGCTCGCTCACCTTATTACCAAGCTATGTGGGACTCTGTTTTTGTTGCAGGAAAGGGCTTCAAAGGCCCTACTGCGCATGACTTAAGGGGAGCTCTTTTGCAACAAGAGATTTCTAATATTGATGAGTATTTGGCTGAATATAAAGAGTCATGGCTCAAAACAAGTTGTTCCATCATGTCAGATGGATGGACTGATGGAAAGAACCGCACTATCATTAACTTCCTTATTGCTTGCCCTCGAGGAACAATGTTTTTGAGATCAGTTGATGCATCTAATAAGGTGAAGGATGCAACCCTTCTATTTGAGCTTTTGGATGAGATTATTCAGGAAGTGGGGGAGCAGAATGTTGTGCAGGTCATCACAGATAATGCCTCAAACTATGTTCTTGCTGGAAAGATGCTTGAGTCCAAGTATAATACCATATTTTGGACTCCATGTGCTGCACATTGCATAGACCTTATGCTTGAGGACATAGGCAAAGTGGAATGGGTAAAAAACACTGTAGAGCATGGCAAGTGCATTACAAAATACATTTACAACCACTCATGGGTATTGAGCCTAATGAGGAAAAACACAGGGGGCAAAGAGCTTGTTAGGCCTACCATTACGAGATTTGCAACTCACTTCCTCACCTTGCAATGTCTCAATTCTCAACAGAAAAACATGCAGAAAATGTTTTCTTCTGATGATTGGACTGAATCCCAGTGGGCTCGTAGACAAGATGGAAAAGACACCAAAAAGAAAGTCTTTGACAGTCATTTTTGGAAAAGGTCTTCAGAGCTAGTAAAAATTACTGAGCCCCTTGATAAGGTGCTAAGGATGGTGGATGGGGAAAGGATGGCAATGGGATACATTTATGAGGCTATGGATCAGGCTAAGGAGCAGATACGGGCAGCTTACAGGGACAGGTTAGCTAAATATGGCCGGATATGGGAGATCATTGATAACAGATGGAACAATCAACTCCATCGTCCTATACATGCAGTTGGGTATCATTATAGAGCTCGACTAGGAGATCAGCAGGATGGGGAGGTCAAATCTAGATTGATTGATTGCTTAGAGCGCATGCTCCCTAACCATGCAGACCTTTTGGAAACACATAAACAACTTACTCTTTCCAGTATGGCAGTTGGTACCTTTGGAAAGAACTTGGAAAAAATGGCAAAAGATGTGGATCAACCAGGTAAGCAATTCCAATTTGTTTTTCTTTTCATGTTAAATTGTTTGTAAATAAGTAATGAAATGAACTATGTTACTAATGAATGTCTTTTTATTTGCAGCACATTGGTGGGAGTCATTTGGCGGCCAATGTCCTCAATTGCAAAAGTTTGCAATTAGAATCCTCAGCCAAACTTGCAGTGCTTCAGGTTGTGAGCGCAATTGGTCTGTTTTTGAGCGCATACACACAAAGAAGAGAAACCGTTTGGAACAGAAACGGTTAAATGATCTTGTGTTTGTGCAATACAACCTTCGCTTGAGGCAAAACCAACTGATGAGCAAAACACTTGATCTAGATCCCATTGTGTTGGATGATATTGATCCAACATCAGAATAGGTGGAGGAGACTGAAGATCCAGTGTTTGAGGCTGATTTTGATTTTGATGCAGCAGTAGCGAGGGGTGAATTTGAAGCAAATTTGGTGGCGCCATCAGACGCAGACCCAGGATTGGTAGTTGCATCAAGCAAAGGCAAACAACCAATGGACAACACTAGTCATGCACCTCGAGTAACTCGTGCTACCATTAGGTCCACTTCTATTGTTATTGGTGGCAGGGGTACTGAGGTTGCAGATGAGCCTGAGGCTGAGGCATCCTCAGACTCTAATCCAGATGATGTCTATGTAGCAGCCGATGTTGATCTTGTGTCTAGTAACAGTGATGAATTTGATGATTGATCATCATTCATGTGTAGTCTTGTATTAGGCCAATGGCCTCATAGCTTATAGCATTGTTTTTGGACTTTATGGGCCATTTGGAGCCTCATTGCTTATGTATTTTTCGATGATATGTATTGCACTCGGTGCCATTTTGATATATTCACCTTTGCATGGTATATAAATAAACAAACTTTGCATATTTTGTCTCTATTGGCTTGGAATCATGGTTGCAAATCTTAAAAATAGTTTTTTTTATTAAAAAATAATTATTTAATGTATTTTTTTTAAAACTGGTTCATTGAGATCTGACCGCTACCGATTAGACCGGTTCAGGTTCGAAACCCGGTTCATTAGGTCCACCGGTCCAGTCACCGAATAACTATGACTCATAGTGGTCCACATTCGACTCTAATAGTTCCTTTTCTACAAATGCATCCTAATGAGGTCCTTGTAATTAAGACTAACTAGGGTTATTAAAAATTTTGACTTATAAAGTCCACATAAGGTCTTAAGAATCATTAGTCATTAATCAAATAATAGCAAGATCCTATGTCAATCCTAAGATTAGTGAGTCCTATCTCCCCTTTATTGATATAGCATATAAAATAGTAAAATATTGCAGTAGAGTGAGCACTGCTGCAATTAAAAACAAACACCAATACTTCATTTATTATTCAAGATTTGGGATATTGTTGGTTGACAAGCTTCTCATAAGCCTTAGTTTCACACTTGACCATTTTTCTCCTTATGTTAATAGATCAGCTTGTAATCTACCTTATCAATCCTCATTTTGTTCTAGCTTCTTGTTTCCATGTTTGCAACTCCATTCACTTCATTCCTCATAAGGTTTTCAATCCTTATTTCTAAATCTCTTGCTAAACGTGCTTAAATACAACTACCTTTAGAAAAATTTATCAAGGGTGGTTTTAGCACATAGATATTATCATTGTCATCTTTGTAATCATTGTCATCTTTGTGATTGTAGTAGTCGTATTCATCTACTATAGTTTTGACTGCCATGTACAAGATTGCAATAATTGCACTGATGATGAGTAAATTGACAAGGCAATCCACAAAGCAGTGAATAGAATACACACAAACAGGGAAGTGGATATCCCAAAACACACATTGCCATATATCAAGGAGGCCACAAAGAATTGCCAAAATCTTGAGAAGGAAAAACATCAAGGTAGCCTTCACACCTACAACACCATCAAAACCTTGTTAGACTTGGTGAAGGACTTATTAGATCATAGGCAACAAAAAGCATCTATGAAATCACATCTATCTTCTCCTCTCTTTCTCCTCTCTTCTCCAAGCTCTCCAAAAACATCAAAGTGAGCAAATGAGAGGTGAAAAGGACTTTTATCCTTTTCATTCGATCCCTAACCCAACACTAACCTGCCCCCAACCTAAATTAAGCCAAAAAAAGGAAAAATAAATAAATATCAGCGGGCCCACCAAAGCAGTCGTGATCCATACGAAAGTGGCCCAAAACGTTGTGTTTCCACGTGTCGATCGGCCCTTCGAAACGCAGATCCGACATACTGAAACGTGAATTGGGCTATACGGTTCCCACGGGCCAGGAATCGTCCAGCCCAGCCCGATCCGCGTTTTCGTTTTTCCTTAGCCGTGTTTCAGAGGGCGGATCGTCCATGTTTCCGTACGGAATGCGGATTGGAGCTTGGAGCCAAGGGGGACATTTCCTGCAACACTGTCAGGAACATTCCAAAATGGTTACGGATGTTGTTGGGGATGTGGGGACTTCTAAGTCGTTCCCATTCCATCCCCTATAGAAAAATCAAGGACAAACAATCATCCCTCGACCCCACTCCTAGTCTGAAATTAAAAAGTAAATTAAAAAGGAAAACCTAAATTCAAGCTTGTACCTACTTAAAATCTAAACCCCAACGCATATATGTAAACCCTATCCATCGGTGGAATGTAAAAGTAAACACCCACTATGCTATGCATTCGCACATTCCCTCCCTCAATTAGATTCCTCAAATAAATACTTTTGAAGGTTCTCTAAGATGGTTCAAATGGGTTCTCTCTAAACATGATTCAAAAGTGGTCGCAACATGTTGGAAGTGTTATTGGATTGCCTTTGTACATTCATCAGTGGATGGCCATGGATTGGTGATGTATCATTTGCTGGCTTGCTAGAAAGGTTGGGGATGGCCTTATTCACCATCGAAAGGATTGTGGGCTACCTTTGTTTATCATTGATGCCAAAGGGGTTAGTTGCCACTAATTATAACTTAACTTAATATTAATAATTTCATTTATATATTGATACAATAATATAATATATCTTAAATTATAAAAATTATTTACTAGTCATGTTTATTATAAATTGATATAATATATTTTTAATTATAAAGATGATTTGTTATTCATGTTTATGATAGATCGAGATTCTAGATCCGCTCTTTCAGAACACTCTCACAACACTGCTCATTGGATCTGTGTGGAAAATACAAAACTATCAACAAGAATAGAGCACTACACAAAGTTAACGAAAGAAGAATCAGAAATCAGAAATAGGGACAACACTCTAAACAAAGATGACAGTTGAAACTCTGCAACACTTGGAGGCCAATCATAAACCAATGTGAGAACAACTTAAAAGAAGGTTAAGTCAAATTAGTTTAAGATCAATAGTGAGCCAAACTCACTCCCCCACTCTCCAAAGAACATAACCAAGATGGTATCGGCTCACCTCTCCCTCATTTCACTTCATTCCAATGACCAGTATTAAGATCCCCTGTAGATGGGCTCATATCTTTGAAGTCTGAAACATTCGGTTTAAAAACCTCCAGACAGGTTTCCTCTTTTCTTAAAAGCATTGCAATTGAATTAACCACTGATACTCGATCTACAGCCAACAAATCAAATGGAATGGTTAAGATGGTCAGCAACAGTCACAGATCTCTGAAAGCACTTACACACTTGATGCAACTAGATCTGCTTCCATTGGTGGGGGATTTAATGCCAATTCAGCTATGCTGGTGTTATTCACACTATTTGGATCCTTTGTTAGCTGCACTATTGATTCAGACTTCGGCTGTACAAGTGTCATTCGTCGTATGAATGCTGTTACATCAGAGTAAACTTTGTTTGACAATTTCGTATTATGCAAAGTGGATACTATGCTGCAGCTGAAAAAATGCTTGCAATGTTGGGTATCCATTCGAAGATGTATCACAGGGAGCTCTGCATCAACAGTCTTGAGTCTTAGACTCTTAAAAGATATAAAAATAACAAATGCAGATGGATGAAGATATAAATTTTAATTGTGAAATTTCTCAAAATTATACAAATAAATATGGAATTGAAATTTTATGGGTTTGCCATATCTCGAACTTTGATATCAGATGTATTAAAAAATCAGAATTTTTTTATAAAATCCAATTCTTTGTGCCAAGAAAGGACACAGAATTAAGACCATCCAAACCTTCAAAACGAACCTTGTAAGCATCAACATTAACAAGCCTCAAATCAACAAAAAGGATGATTTTAATGAAGACCATCTCTTACAGCAAAGTGAATTTTTTTCGTAGTTTTCCTACAAGCTATGATTCATAATATTTATAGCTTCATGTTATTGAAAACCATATAGTTATGTCTGTGCTAAACCACAAATCCCAAGATAACTGTACTTCCTAAGAGACTGCAAAAAGTAGAAAGGTGTGCATCATTGTTTTACACATGCAGAACATGCCCCAAAGCACGTTATCCTAACAGAAGAGAAAGAAAGTACCCCATAACTAACATAAAGAAAAAATAATAACGATTATCCAAACATAAAAGTTTTTTTAGGGCACCCATTATCTGTGTTTTCTCTTGAGCTCATGCCAATAAATAAATGGTGGACATGCAGCATAGACAAAATAAACAAATCATGGACAAGCAACACACATAAAATAAACAAGTTGTAGAAATGGAACAGACATAAAAAGAACAGAAAGTTGGATTATAAGCATTAAACCTTGGCAAAATGAGCATGCATCAAACATGCTTGTAGGTAGGTTGCTCTTCTTGCAAGCCGGAAAAAAGCAATATAGTTTCCTGATCTAGAAGCTCTGCAATCCAGAGAATAAGCTGTCAAATCTGTGCCATATTGTTAACTTTATAAATATTTTGGAGCAAAAATTATTAACCATACCGTAGAGAAATGAATCTAATCAGAAATAAGGGAAAATAAGCACTAATCAGTTACTGAAGAACTAACATAATCCTTTGAAACAGGATAGACACCAAACCTTGCTACCTCCCGAGCAAATAGAACTTCATTTGTGTTTCTTATCTCGGGAGTCATCTTTGCCAGGTCAAGGGACAGCTCTGCAGTTTCCACCTAAGAAAATAAGCAGAGTGTTAATGAACATTTCAACTGGCAAACGGAAATTCTCTAAAAGTTTCATGACAATGGAACCAGCATTACCTTATATCCGGGATGTTTGTCTAGCTTTAGCAATGCATAGTATCCTCTGAATTCTGGCTCAGTGGGAACAGGGCAACCGCGCTTTCTATGGTCATCATACATTTGAAACAATTCAACAGATGTCTTGTTCATTTGTTCTATATTAAGGTGTGCGTCAAAGCCTTCTGAAAAGCCCTCTCCCCTTGTATATTCACATAATTCATGCATAGCTATGATGTGGAATCGGATCTAGCAGAGAACATCAGTTTCAATGTAAGCATGCCACCTTAAAAGATGATGATATAAATTATGGTTTCATAAGTCAAAATACCATCAGCAATAAGTCACACACCATTTGTTCATGCATTGTTATGGCTTGCCGGTTAAAGATATGCTGCATTCGAAGATCCATACGAATGGCCCTCATTCGATCCCACAGAAAATTATGCATGCTCAGAAAATCCTCATCATAGGGGTGATTTAAGAGATCAAGAAGATGGTCTACAGTCTTTTGTAACACGGGTAGGGACCTTATCAGTGTTGCATCTCTCTCCGCTGTTCTGTTGTACTGTTTAGGGGGCAGATTGCAGCAAGCAATTCAGCAGCCACAAATACCAAACTTAAAATAGCAAATGAATTGCTACCCGTTTCAAAAACTGCTTATTAAATTAACTGAAGGCCTTTTCACAACTGAAAAAAATGTCATTATTTTTTACCTTTTTCACAGCAAGAGATTTGCTTGTTAGGTTTCTATCTCCGTCCAAACGCTCGAACTTGTCAAGGTCGCCTTTTCGCTCACGCTCTTCCCGTTCAGATTCTGTAAATTGTGCCAGCAGGAATTGAAAATGGACATAGTCATAGCCCAATCAAAAGAACAAATAAATAACTTATTTTCCGTCCATGTAGACCACTGGGTATATCGAATCTGTTACAAGTCTGCTATCACTTACAGAACACCTTAAAGAGTTTTTCTATTCCATCAAATCTTCAAGGTGAAAGACTGAAAATATGTTGATATTTCGAGCGTATTAACACTGGTAATTCAACTCCCTTGAAAATGTCAAAACCCCACCTAGCCTTTGGGGCCTTGGTTCAGTGGTGAGATTAACAGACCTTTAAGCCCTCCACGAGGTTCCATTTTCGATGAGGTTCCATCCTCACCATGAATTTCACAGGATGAAACTGGATGCAAATTCTGGGCCATTTTGGCAAAATCGGTTGCCCTCGGACCTGAAATCTAAGCTGAAGGAAGTCGAGCACCTAAAGAAAATGGTGCGGCCCTTGGAATGTGTTTCTTGAATCCCGGGACTTATAAGAAGAAAAAGAAGAAACTCACCTGGGCACATCTCAGAGCAGGCACCGATAATAGGCTCGGCATCTTCAGTATCCATGATCTCGTCAGCTTCCTTCTTGGCCAGGGTCTGTTGTATATGTGACTGTTGATCCAGTGGAGAGGGAAGGGACGGATTGATATATGTTTTGAAACGAGCTAATCTCCTGGCCTTCGCTTCGATGTCTCTGCAGATTTAACCATTGCGCTAGATTGACATATACAATTAAACATACGCGTACATAACTGTGTTAGATGTAACATCAGAGAGATACCTTTGGCGTTCATCCTGTTGTTGTTGCGGAAATGGAAGAAGCGGAGGAGGCGTGGGGGACCTGGACCTGTTGGGCTTTGATTTGTCAGTTCCATTGAGCTGAGTGTGAGTTTGAACGTGAGGTCGATGTCGAGGTGGGGATGGAGTTCTGGGGTTAGGAGATCGAGATCGAGGTCGAGGTGGAGACAGAGAAGGGGAAGCATAAGGAGGAGGAGACCTGCGCGGATTTTTTTGAGGTGCAGACGACTGTTCAGACCCGAAGGAAACAGGGCCCTCTGGAGGAGCGACAGGGCCTTTGTTGCCCGTGAAACCTTTGAACGCCATTCTCTTTTTCGCTGCTACTACCACTGCTCCGATCTTTTTCGCTGCTACTGCCACTGCTCCGACCTATTTTGTTGCTTCCCTCTTCATTCAGTGTTTTCTTCTCATCTCTTTGGTGTTTTCTTCTCATCTCTTTGGGACATTGAGTCTGATCTGTTTTATATGTTATCTCTTCGTACTCTGGTCATTCATCTCATCCCCTTGCTCAATTCTTATATATCCCCTCAACACCGTCCCCTCTATCTCTTGCCCATAACTCTATTGATGTTTTCCTCTCCTCAATTGTCGGTTAAGTTTTCATATTGGCCATCACCATTTCCTTTCACGAGTCCAGAATAATGGCTCTTTGCGTAAATCAAGGAGAAAAAGCAACTCGGCTCAATTTCTCTAAAGAAATTATAGAAATGTGGAATGAGATAACCCAACTTCAGATTTATCAAACTTTTTTTTCATCTCAATTGACCTTATTAATGGAAATTTTGGTAAGTCAAAGGCAACAAATTTAGGATTGGGAGGACAAACTCACTTCATTGAGGAGTCAAATAGAAGGAATGAAGAACTCAAGTTAGCAAGGAACTTCTTCATTCTCTATTTATGCTTCTCTAGTTAATTCTCCTCCTAACATATTGCTAGATTTCAATTTGGATCCCCACAACACTTCTCCAAGGCAACACCTTCTCTCCATAATAATTACATGCAAGTGAAAGTAATCCAATTTTTGGGTTATTTTGTATAAACGGTCAAAAATAAAGCACGTGATATAATATTGTGGATATAATGTATAAAAATATGACCACCACCCTTTAGTAGTTCTTAGCCTCATATTGTGGATATAATGTATAAAAATATGACCACCACCCTTGATAGTAATTCTTAGCCTCATATTGTGGATATAATGTATAAAAATATGACCACCACCATTGATAGTAGTCCTCAGCCTCAAAGGAAATTTCGTTGTACTTCTGGAATTTGTTGCACCCTAGACAAGAGCTTCTATTAATTAAAATATGGATTGTGGTTAAAAAATAACAACATGACACTATGGATTGTTCTCTTTGCTACCAAGAATCTTATTTTGAGTCCAATCTATGCATTTTTCATTTGAAAGCATCAAGTTTTGTTACGTTATGAGGTGTTATATCAATTAAGCAAATAAGAAAACAAGTTTCAAAGCAACATTGATTATTTATTGTCAAGTTGGTGAAAGTGGGTAGTTAATAGTTACTAATAGGGTCCAAATACTACTAAGTGGCATATGTGTACTTGTGTTTGCACTAGTGCACATAGTGACAATGGAGAAGCAAGAGCATGTCATAAATGATTTTAATAGAATATATGCCCTGCACATGGTAACTTGGCCAAAGAGCAGCCATATTAAATGGTGCTAATGGATCCCCATAATATTAAATTTCAATGTGTTAACTTCATCATGATAAGAGAAAACTATTCAAAAAAATCTCATGATAAAAGTTAGAGAGAAGTAACTTTAGTGAAAAAACAACATAAGATCTTCCTCCATGATAATGTAGAGTTGAAAGATAAAGTATCTCCTCATCAGTGCACAATTATTGAAACATGTAAGAGGCATCAGTATGACAATGCCAACCTTCAAATTAAAAGAAAACCACCTCACTCATCAACTTGAAGATAGGAAACAAGTTGAAAATGCTTTGCAACTTTAGGAGACCAGTGAATTATTGGAGTAATTAATTCACTCTTTCCACGTAAATATCGTGCTTTATCAGTCCCATCTAAAGGTAGTAGGGACTACAATGAACAATTTTCTATTTTGCATCAATCTTATATGCTAATAAAAAAATATAATCCACGTGTTTGATGCTCATGATGTATCAAATATTTTTTCTCCATAAATCAAATATTTAAAACATTTTTTAAACCAAATAAGAGCTTTGAGGTTTTGTTTGGCCTCTTTCTAAGCACAACTCCACATATCTTAGGTTAAAGCATAACTTATAACATACATTTGATTAGTATTTTTTGTGAAGTGGGTATTGCTAAACCTAAGTCTAACATTACTTTCTAATATTAAACGTTTACATCCATACTCCATAATCCATAGTCGATAACCCTCTTTTGCCTTCTAAACATTCTCATGATTGTAGACATATCGGCTTTTACCACTTCACAACTTAAGAATACCTCGTAAAATCAAGCGAGCAAACCAAGCAAAGGAAAATTTGTATAAAATCAAGTGAACAATTTGTTCTTGCATTCTCCTTTATCAGGGAAGAAGCACAAACCTACAATAAGTAAATAGGTAAGAACTGAGAACTATTAAATGGCATTTTCTTCTAGTATTATGTGTGCTACTACAAATCCTTTTCCCTTATTGTCGTCACCGCACTAAAAGCTTTCCTAGGAAAACTAAGATGGGTTAGCTACTTAATGAGAGTCACTAATACAATACCTACATAGTACAAATAAAAACATGTTATTTATACTTGCAAATAAAAACCTGTTATTTATATTGCAGGTTTGTACAAATCACCATTTCAAGATTCTACAGGTATATCCAAATGTAAATTAAATTATAAATAACAAACTTTACAAATCGTCATTAACAATTTCAACCATGCAAACAAGCTTGGCCAAGGAACTTTTGGTTCCATTTATAAGGTTATCTACAAATTCATATATATATATATATATATATATAAGTTTTGAAATAAAGTATCATATTTATAAATAATAAACTTAACAATTTCAACCATGCAAACAAGCTTGGCCAAGGAGCTTTTGGTTCCATTTATAAGGTTATCTACAAAAATACACACACACACATGTAAGTTTTGAAATAAAGTATCATATTTAGATTCATCACTAAGCAATATAAATGGGAATTTTTTTTTACAAGGAATTTTGGAGAGAGGGTAGGAAAATTGTTGTGAAGAGACTATTTGCAAACAAACGAGGAGTTAAAGAGTTCTTCAAATGAAGTGGATCTTGTCAATCGTGTTTAACAAATTGTTTAGGTGTATTTTGGATGGGCCAAACATACTCTTAGTCTATGAGTCCATCCCCAACAAGATCCTTGATTTTTGTTTGGTAATATTTTGAATGCTTTAAGAGTTGATTTTCATAAATATTAATACTTTTGAGGAATGTTATTTAAGAGTTTTGAAAGATGATTATCATATTTACATTCATCGTTGAGAATATAGATGGGATATTTCTTTTGATGGGGAGTTTTGACAGAGGGTTGTGATGAGCTCCATCATTAGACATATTTGGAGGGGTTAATGATCACCTTTTTGCCTTCTTAGATCTCTTTTTTTTGCACTTTTATTATTATTTGGTTTTGTGGATGCTAGTATAGGTGGTGATTAAAGCTAGCATACTCTGAGTGTCTAATATGAGGTTGAGTGTAGAAAATCATGAATCATTAAGCATTTTTATAAGGATTTTATCATAAAGACTTGGAAGAGATAGCAAGGAGAAATTATTGGAGGATTTTCCACCCTCCTTAACTCTGAAAGGCAGCCAAAGGATCCCAAAGATTCTCTCCAGCAATTTTAACTCCAAAGGCAGCCAAAGGATCCCAAGGATTCTCTCTAGCAATTCGAATTCCAGAGGCAGCCAAGCAACTCAAAGAGGAGTGCACTCAATCTTTGTTTGCTGGGAGTCAAAAGGACTCAATCACTATTTTCTAGGGAGCTGTCGGTAGCTACCCTGTAGAATAAATAGAGAAGAGCTAGAGTTAGGAAGAGTTAGTCGATTCTAGTTGAAACTTTGTTGCAAGATATTGAGGTTTTTATTATTTTACTCAGTGATCAAACTTTCAGAGATGTATGAGGTTACTCTTTTATGAAATGAGCAAACTGATTTCATTCGACTGCTTTAAGTTTCAGAGAGCTAGGCTCATGGGTTAGGGCCCAATCCATGTACCTCAGCTTCTCTGTTGTTACCATTCTTTCCTTTCTACCTTTTAGCTAGTTTTCTTTCTGTCATTCAATTAATTATGCTTCTGATAGTTTCATTTTTGTTTAGTTTTTTTTCTTTCAGTTTGCTTTTGTAGTTCTTCATTTTCTTAGGAGAGTAATAGAGTAGAGGGAAAATCCAAAAGTTGTGGTCAAGCCTTCCCCTCTCATCTCTATCAATAGAGCTCGAGGAGGGTAGACCGTCCCACAGACCAAAAACTACTTTCCATTCACTGTTTTGTCATGCATTTCCTCTATTTTTCGTACATGAATCCGCAGCTTTGTTTGCAGGAATAAGCATCAAAATCCCCAAGAAGATCATCAAGCCATCCCGCTTCATTTCCCAGCTTTGTTTTCACACCTGAGCACTGCTATTGTGCCTCCATTTCCCTCTTTTTTCTCTTATTTGCATCCATCACCCTTTTCATTCCCAAAACGCTTGAAAAGCATTAGAATTAGACCTCCTCCCTTTCTCCTCGAAACTCCCACTCGTAGTACCTCGCTCCATCGCAAATCGTAAATCGCTTGTGATCTTTGTTAATGGTCTCTCATTCCAAGCCCGAATCTGATATTCCTTTCTACTCCCCATTGTTGCTCTTTTATTAAAAACAGTAAAAAAAATTAGAAACCGCATTTTTTCCTTTGGACTTACCATCGCTCCTTTTCACAGTCACATTTCCCATTTGGTCCTTGTTAACAGCTTCCGTTTCTAGACCCTGATTGCGATATTATTAAAGCGCTCTGCCACATGTCCTATCGCCACATCATCTAACTGATCGCCTTTTCACATTTCTCATTCATCGTATTTTGGCCCCGCACCTCACTTACTACCTTCCACCCCAAAACCCCGATTGTGAAATACCGCAATCGCACCACAACAGTGCAATCGCATTTCGCACTTCACATTTCCTCCCAACTGCACTCCCGCTTCTCCTCCAGCCTTGCAACATCACAATATTGCGATTATCACATATCGCACTTCCAGCCCTCCATCGCAATTTCCAAAGCCTCCCACTCCAAAGCATTTTTGCGATATTATGCGCCTTAACAAAGTCCAAACACCTTTTTCACTCCTCTAAGCCTTGTTTCATGTGTTTAAGCCTTCCATGAGCACCTTTAGCCCTTTTTCCTTTGAACTACAATCAACACTTTTTCAGTTAGAATTAGATCATGAATAGTTGCATGGTTAGAAGCATGGTAGATAGATCATAGGATAAGTCGAGTGTGTTTAGTTGTTTGGCCAGCTCAATGCAATTTAGTTTAGTTTCTTTTCTGTCATTTTCTTTCTGCAATTTAGTTTAGTTTCCTTCCTGTCATTTCTTTTTAGAAATTTAATTTAGTTTCCTTTTGTCATTTCCTTTCTGCAATTTAGTTTAGTTTCATTGAAGTGTGACAGACTTCACTAAGAACCCCTAGAAGTAGCACCCTTTTGTAAAGCAAAAGAAGATGACATGAACAAAATGCATCTGTTGTGTATATAGCATTGTCACCTCCAAGTTTGTACGAACCCCGGGTTGATAAAGTAAAATAGGGCAACCCTTGGGAGTTGCAACACTCTTGGTGCAATACCAGGGCTCACCAGGTTGGAAAATTGTTGTGAACAAGTTATTTGTTAAAAAAAAAAGGAGATAAAGAGTTATTTAATGAAGTGGATATTGTTTCCATGCTCAACACAAAAAATTCGCCAAATTGTTTAGTTGTAGTGTTGATGAACAAAATAGACTCTTAGCCTATGGATACAAGAGCCTCAATGAATTTTTGTTTAGTAATGTTTTCATTACAATTAATACACAGGTGCTTGCCATTGTTGTTATGAGGAAGATGATTTGATATGAAATTTTATGGATGACAAGTAATGAAAACATGAGGAAGGTGCAAATGTTTGTACAATTGTTGTTGTTAAAAGTCATAAACCACCTCCTCTACTAGCTAGGGGTTAGGTTTTAGTGGGGCACTAACCTAGACTGACTTGGAATAGAAAATGGATATATGAAGAAATTCACATTCATAAAAATAATGCTAGAGCTAGATAATCTATAGGGCTTCCATGACCTGATCTTTTCAAAGTGACGATTTTATTTCTCCACCTCCCTTCTTGGTGAATTGATATGATTCTTTACATGTGTCTGTGTGTGTGTGTGCGCACGTGCGTGTGTGTGCGTGTGTGTGTGCGCGCGTGCATGTGTGTAATTACTCAAGCTAAAGAGAGCACAAGTGGAATGTGGAATCACATACTTATCGATGAAAGCCTAGGTGATCAAGAGAAGTGACGGTTCTCATTGCTAGAGGATGACAAACTTGGTTGATTGTCATATCCAAAAGCTAGTCTTCTTTCCATTGCAATGCATTTGTTTGGGTGTTCAATTAAGCTCTCCACCCTACAATAGTGGCCACCAAAAGTCTAGAATCATTTCAATGGTTGTTTATTGGAACTAGTATGTGTAGGAAGACACCTATTTTTAGTGGCTAAAAACAAAATTCATGGCCCTTTGGAGATTATTTCCACCTACGCCCCATATAGAAGGTCTCTATCTCATTGGCCTCCCACTAGTGGGACAAGGAAAATATTTAGTGGCAACTGGCATAACATCAACTTGGTTGCTTTTTTAGAGCTTTTAAAGGAATATAGTGAGGAAAGCCCCAATCCCTTTGGTGATAAATTCCTAGGTTGTAGATAACATGTTTGACACATGGGCAACATGGCAAGTGTTGTGAGACACCACCACTATTCCAAAAGCAAACATTGGACCTAACAAACTCACTAATGTCATTCAACCATTATTTAGAGTTGCATGGGAATACTCAAGAAACATCGAAGGTAGGGTGGTAAGGTCTACACATGAGACAATAGGTTGAGTTGGTCTTCGATAGGGGCAAGATAACTTGTGTGGAATCAAGGAAGTGAGATGGAAATGGAGTCATCTAATAAGCAAAAGAAACATATTAATGTTTTGACTCATTCAATCATATATGTTATGTGCCTCGATAAAAAAAAATGTTGTGGAACCTGATTTGCACAAAGAGTTATGTGTGCATTAGTTGAAAGTGGTGGTATTGTTTGTAATGTAATGGAATCTCTTACCTTTTAATAACAAGGCACATTGATTTATTTGTTCAAAAAAGTAGTATTTTTTAATGTAATGGTTTCTCTTGCTTCCTATATTGCGATCAGTGGGGACTTGCTACCCTTTGTAGTATCCCTTGTTATCCTTTGTATCACACCAACCTATGGGCATTGATAGAATATGGAGAGTTTACTATATTATTTTGGTGTTATTATTTAGTATTTGAAATCTCACCATGAAAAGACTTCTATATTTCCATCCCACGTCACCTGGGCCAAAAGCTCCCCTTTATACACATCCTTTTTCAATGCATTATTATTCAAAGGATGAGAAGGCCCCAAATTGTAGTTAACCCATGATAATTGGGAACCTTTATTATTTGTATGAAAAGTTGTGGAAATCTCAAGAGGAAATTGATGACCTCGAGGCTTCACTAGTAGTGAAGGACTCTCATTTACTTGTTCATATAACATCATAAGTTCCCTCAATGTAAGAGAGTTTCATCCTACATAGGATAGTTGGATGGAACGCAAGAACAATCAACTATAATGGCACAATAAGAAAATGAAACTAGGATTAAGATACCCAACATGAGAAGGAAACATCTCTATTTCAAGGTTTCCTCATATACAACACATTATGAGACTATGAAGCTTCACAAGGTGATGCTACTTCAACATGGAAATAATTAATAAACTCCTCCTGACATAAAAAATTAGAACAAGAACCTAGGAGCATCATCAGCAACAATGGAATGCAAACCTCCAAATAATTGACTATGTTGTCATTACTTTCTTCTCATTGGAAGTTTTTTCAAACATTTTATTAGTAAATGAAAATATAAGGTATCCAAGAAATTCAACTTACGATGGTGTATCACAACTTATATTATCATTAACATTACATTGTGAAGTGTCCTCTTTTGTGGCAAGAATCCTATGTGCAAGTGGATGTCTTTGTTCTTCATTTGAAAGTGACAATTATGTTGCATGTGGATATATCATTATATTCATGTAGATGGAAAAGCATACCTTAGAGCAAGAGCTATGGAGGGACAACATGCAAGTGAAAAAATGGAACATAAGATATCATCACAATGTGGAAGCCATAGATGGGCTCTTCTCTTTGCAACCCCCAAGATTATTATAGCATGAACAACGCATTAGTATAAGGGTGGCTTAAGCCTTAGATAGGAAGTAAGTTGATAGCACCTTGAAACATCGAAAGACTAACGAATTAATGGATCAGTTAACTTGTTATTCCCATACAGTAACCATACTTTATTATTATCTACATTGCATCAAACATGAGGCATTGAAATCACATGTAGGAAATAATATCATCATTTGAGTTGTATGGTTGAGCATTTGTAATTACACCATGAAATGAATTATTTGTTTCCATTGTTGCATGTTATTGTCTCTAGAAGCTCCTCTTCTTTATTTATTCTCCATGCATCATTATATTAAGGATGATATGGCCAAGACTCTAGTCAAAAAATTGTAGTTAGAAAGATGTGTTGTTTGTACAAAGGTTTGCAAAAATGCCAAGAGGAAGTCATTGACTTTGAGCCTTCCCGATAGCAAAGGATGCTCAAATTGTTCATATGTAGAACACTAAAAATGTCCACAATGCGAGAAAATATCCTCTAACTTGGGTAATTGGAACAAAATGCAGAAACATTTGTTTGCATTAACACAATTGGAAAATGAAACTAGGATGGAGTTACCCCACATAAGAAGGAAACATAATTATTTCATGACTTCCTTTAATGTAATGGATAATGACATAGTCGATATTCTCAAGATGGTGTCACACCAATGTGGAAATGATTAAGGCCCTCCACTTGACACTTGATGTTGGAATGAGAACTTAGATGCACCATCACCAATTATGGAGTGTGGGGTTCCAAAATTGAATGTGTTGTAGATACTTGTTTCTACCCAGAAGTTTAATCGAAGATTTTATTAGTAAATATGAGTGTAGTTGTTAAATGGAAATTAACATAGAGTCAAAATTTTGAGTTGGTCTTCAATGTCACGACAAATTTCATATCTATGTCATTGAGTCACAAGTTTGCTTATGTAAATCAACTATATGTTTCATTGCAATCTTTATTTTGTTAATACAAGACCTATAACCATTCCCTTGAGATTAAAAAAAAAAAACATTGGACTATGAGGTGCTTATTTTTTGCTAGCACATTTTTATTTTTATTTTTCTAAAGCAAGATAAATTCATCAACAATCATCACAAGGACACGACTACCTTGTTGAAGCTAGCGCAAGTACATAAATAATTTAGTGTCTAGGTATTCTAACCATGAAGGAGAAGCAAGTTGTTATAAGAGCACAACACTACCTAATAATGACAAACCCAAGTTACATCTTAATAACCCCACACATTGCAAAGAAGGGAACATGCTTCAACACATCCTAGTCTAGCAAAGAGTCTCAACTTTCACTTAAGATATCATGAGGCAACATCCCATTGAGGTGAGCACATTATTGGTCAGAAGCAAGTTTAAGTCATACTATAGGGCCTTATTGTTTTCCATCACATTAGTGGTTACTACTCCATTATTGCAACTAGAAAAAAGTATATTCATTGTTGTGTGATAATTGGAATGTGAGAAAAGGATAAATTCATTGATATGTGATAATTAAAGTGTAAGAAAAATATAAACTCATTGTTAAGTGGTGATTGGAATGGTTTGTGTTGGGAAAAATAGAAAATCATATCCATTTTTGGCTCGATACAATTTGGTTAAAGTACCAATATTTTATATCATTAGAAGTTTAAGTTGTGAAACATTAAAGTTGGAGTGGAGTATAAACATACACACATAATTAATGAAATATTGTGGTAGAAATCAAAAGCTAGATTACAAGGTGTGGCCAATAAAGGAAATAAAGCGAATGTCTTGAAACAAATAAATATGTCACAAAGTGGTAGTCCCTTTCAAATATAAAAAATGAAAAAGTAAATAAATACTAAGTTGAATATAGAAATTGAGAAAGTAAATAAATACTTTGAATATATAGGTTGAGAAGGTAAATGAGAAATCAAAACAACACAAAAAGTTTATAATATTCATCATTTTAATAATTACTTGAAAATATTGAACCTGGAATAAGGCTCAAAATTATTTCTGATTTACTAAGAGCATGCTTTCATTGAGCTTAAGGAAAAATGTTAACAATTCAAGACTTAGAGGAATTTGGTAACAACGAAAGTCTACCCCCTTACGGACCACCATTGGGTCATTTCAAGTAGTGTGATTTTTTATTAATGTTGATGAGCCAACCCACAATCACATATAGCAACTAATGATCGTTGTCTAATTATTGGTTGAAAACTGAGTTATGATAGGTTTTACCACATTTAAAAACAAATATTAAAATAAAATATACATACTTAAATACATCAAAATCGCTTGAGAATTGTCAAAGGAGGTTAGCTTGACTAGTTTGGTGAACAACTATGTTCCCCAGCTGCTGTGTGGATTCAAATATTTCGAGACATGTTGTAACTAACCCATATGGGAGATTTATAAAATAGTTGTATATGGTGTAAAAATTTATGAAGACAAATTGTAACTAACCCATATGGGAGATTTATAAAATAGTTATGTCTAGTGTAAAAGTAACAACTTAAGTTTTTTTTTTAATAATTTTAATAAATTGTTTTTTTTTAACAATTATAATATAAAATTGAATTAATAATAATAATAATGATTAAAAAAAATTTATGACATAAAATTGAATCAATATAAAGTCAAATTATATTAATTCACAAATAAAAAAATATACTTTATTTTAATAAAATTTAGTAAATAAAAAATATTTAAAATTTTTGGAGAGAAGAGTTACATTTTTTTACTAAGGTGATTAAGTGATTCAATGGAGTAATTTGGGTGAGACCCAAAATCAAACCTAGCAGTTGTCACTATAACACCAAGAGTATATCCAATAGTCCATAAGTTAGATATATTAGGAATTTATGATGTAGCACGCGCTGAGACTCTAAGAGGGTGGGGAAGCCCACTCCTTGAGCCTTATCACAATGGGCCAAATATGTCCTCTCGTGGGGTTTGAAACTGGGTGGAGGGGATAACATCCCATTGTGTTAATCACTCGGTTGTCCCACGAGGAGGCAAAAGTGTCCCAAATTCAAAAGTGAAGAGATGTTAGATACTAAAGTCAATAATGTTGAAAGGGTTGAATGTAAATGTATAAAGACAAAAAATTACGAGGAATCTATTAAGGTTTTGTGTAAATAAGAGTAAAAAATACTACTTATTATTCTTCTTTTTACCATAGTGAATCGTTAACTCATTGGAATAATCTAGGTGAGGCCTAAGATCAAACCTAGCAGCTGCCACTATAACACCAAAAGTGTATCCAACAACTTGTAAGCCAAATATACCAGGAATTTATGACTCAACAAGAGCCGAGACTCCAAGAGGGTGGGGGAGCCTACTCCTTCAGCCTTATCACAATGGGTCAAATATGTCTCATGGCGAGATTTGAAATTGGGTGGAGGAGATAATATCCCATTATGTCAACCACTTAGTCATCCCACGAAAAGACCAAATAAAAGTAAAAACTTATAAAAATCATTATCGACCACAAAGAACTAAAATTGATATTGTGTTGGATCATGTGGAACTCGATCTCTTAAAAATCCCTCTTGATATCCTCCAGTGCCTCAAAGTTATTTGCATGCCTAGTAAATAGAGTTTCCATAGCCCTAACCATCAAGGATTTGGTTCTCCAATATAACAATGAAGTCTAAAGATACAGAGTCCATCTTCCTCATGTGTGCCCTGGATCATGTGCTTGATCTCCAAAAATTTGCCATCACTTCATATTCCCCTGGTTTTCTAATCATGATCATTTACGATGGCCCGAATCCCACCAATGCCCTGTTAGGTCCCTATATTACTAGTGTAGTCCCTTATTGTTGTTAGTGTAGCCCCATTATTGTTGTTGTTGTACCCCTGTAACCCTCATATTGTTGTTATTGTGCCCTTACATCTAATCATGATCATTTACAGTGGCCCAAATCCCACCAACGCCATGTTAGGTCCCTATATTATTAGTGTAGTCCCTTATTGTTGTTAGTGTAGCCCCCTTATTGTTATTGTTGTACCCCTGTAACACCCATATTGTTGTTATTGTGCCCTTACATTATTATTGTTAGGTCATATAGGATTATATTGTGACCCCATAGACTCCTATATATAGAAGGAGGTTTTGTCATTTGTATCATCAAATAATTGTTAATTTATGTAATGTAAAGGAGGTTTCCCCTTAGAAGTGGTTGATTTCTAAGGCGTTGATCACTCTTTTCTTCTATTTTTGGACCCGGTTTCATAACATTCGGTATCAAAGCTTTGGATTCCGGGGTTTCGCTGCTCCAAACAGGTCATCGTGGAATTTTCGCTATAACTTTTTTTCTGCAAAGGTTCAGAAGATTAATTTTTTTGCATGCGAAGCCGAAATCCTGAGGAAATTCTTGTAAAATTTGTAGAACTTGATTCACAATATTTTCAGAGATATGGTCTGTGGAAGTTAGGGTTTTTACAGGCTCCCGAATTTCATCTAAAAGAGGTGACCGTGGGAAAATCGTAATAAATTTCTCTCTGAGTATTAGATTGGAATTTTGTAAAAAGTAGCCAAAAGTACACGGACTATAGTTTCCTGTATATCAATTTCATAGCCAAAGGAGGAAACAATGACACGTGGCACGTCGTACAAGTTCACTCTACTAAACCAGTCCATAATTGGGTCATTGTGGGAGATTGGGCATAGCTTTGTCTTGAAGCATCCAAATCAGGTTAGACCTGTGGAATTCAAAAGAAGATTTAGAGGGCTACTACAGGACCAAATTTCAGATATTGAAGATCTGAAATCACAAATATAATTCAGTTTAAATATCAAGCTCCTCAAAAGCAAGAAAAAGGTGAGTATTTTTTTCTTTTCAAATTGCATAAGTCTTGTTTGAAAAATCAGTTTGAAGTGATTCCAAGGGCATATTGAAGCATAGATATCAGTATTGGGTTTAAAAATGCCCCCTAAAAATAATTCAACACCCATTAAGCCCTTAGAATACTCTAATACGACTCATGAAAATGAAGAAGTGCAACATGATATATCAAAATTACAAGAGCAAGTGCACCAAATTTCGCTCTCATAAAGAGCAACAAAAAATGAAATGGAAGTTTTGAAGAAAGGCGTGGAAGCTAAGTTGGATGGTTTGAAGAAGGCCATGGAAGCTAATATGGATGGTTTGAAGAAAGACGTGGAAGCTAATATGGATGGGTTGAAGAAAGGCATGGAAGCTAAGATGGATGGTTTGAAGAATGGCATGGAAGACATGGAAGAAAAAATGGAAGGTTTGAAGGAAGACATGGAATGCTTGAAGGAAGGTTTGACAAAGTTGACACAAGAAATGATTCCTAATGGCGAAAATATAGCAGAGGAAACTCATGATGAGAACAAAATAAATGTTAATCGTGATTTCATAAACTCGAATGTTGGATGGAAGACCCACCATATTACAAAGATCGATATGAGGAAGTTTGATGGCAAGGATCCCGTAACATGGATACTACAGATGTAGCAATATTTTGATCTCAATTATGTGCAAAACACATAAAAGGTATGCATTGCAACTTTATATTTAGAACAAAATACATTTGTATGGTATCGATGGCTTTTCTCTCGTAAAAAAATTATCACTTGGTCAATTTTTATGGAGGAAATGATAACACATTATGAGGATACAAAGAGAAACAACTTCTTTAGCCAATTGATAAATCTCAAACAAAAGGGTTCAGTGGTGGAGCACATTGAGGACTTCCAAAAATTGAATATAAGGGTAACTGATATTCCATAGGAACACAAGATTGATGCCTTCATAGGGACTTTAAAAGATAACATCCAACATGAGGTTCACCTTTGGGAACCTGATTCATTGGAGAAGGCATCCAAGTTGGCAAGATAAATTTAATGTAAAATTATGGCGACAAGGAAGCCTACCACTCACATCTATAAAGATGGAAGTGTTGCTACTCCTAGACTTCCACAACCTACAAGGTTGACACCACAACAATTGGAAGAAAAAAGAGAAAAAGGGCTTTGCTACAGTTGTAATAGCAAATACACTAAAGGTCATAAGTGTTCTGAGAAGAAATTATTTTACATAGATTGTGAAGAGGAGGAAGAAAATGAACAAGAAACTTCAAAAGAAGAGGATATACACCAGGAACCAATCGTAGGGAATGAAGAAATGAGTCTCACCATATCGTGTAATGCATTGGCAGGAATTACCACTCCTCAAACTCTCAAGATAGAAGGACATATCAAGAAGAAAAAGGTAATAGTGTTGATTGATTCAGGTAGTACCCATAATTTTATTCATTGTAAGGTAGCCAAGGAATTGAATTGTTTCCTATACCCAGCACCCGAATGTCAAGTGATGGTTGCAAATGGAGGAACTATAAATTTCTCTGGAAAATGCCATAATATCAAGCTAACCATGGGGGAATATGTATTGAATAGTCCAATGCTTTCCATTCCTATGGGAGGTGCTGATGTTGTACTAGGAGTACAATGGTTACAATCTTTGGGGACGGTAGCTTTTAATTTTCAAGAACTTTTTTTGAAATTTTTTTCAGAAGGAAAGGAAGTCGAATTACGAGGTATTGCGGGGAAGCCAGGAAGGATAATAAGCTCTAATGTCATGACAAAGCTTCTAAAGAAAGAACAGCGAGGCGTAATTGCACAATTATGCTCACTAGAAGTTCCAACATCAAATTCATCTATTTCTGCAGATCTCCAACAAGTCTTGGACAATCATTCCAAGGTGTTTGAAACTCCCAAAGGACTCCCACCTATTCGTGATCATGATCATGCCATTCATTTGATTCCAAGAAGTGTTCCTCCAAACATCAGGCCTTATAGATATCCTTACGTCCAAAAGAGCGAAATTGAACGTATGATTGCAGAAATGTTAGAGGCGGGTATAATTCAACCTAGTCAAAGTTCTTTCTCCACTCCTGTAGTATTGGTACACAAGAAGGATGGATCATGGCGAATGTGTCCGGATTATAGGGAGCTCAATAAGCTCACCATTAAAGATAAATTTCACATTCCTGTGATCGATGAATTATTGGATGAATTACATGGACCAATTTATTTTACCAAGTTGGATCTTCGTTCAGGATATCATCAAATTAGAATGAAGACTGAAGATATTCCGAAAACAACATTTCGAACTCATGAGGGTCATTATGAATTTTTGGTCATGCCTTTGGCCTTACCAATGCACCTTATACATTTCAAGGATTGATGAATTCCATTTTCAAACCCTTCCTTAGAAAATTTGTGCTAGTATTTTTTGATGATATACTAATCTACAGCAGGTCTTGGAAGGATCATGTTCAACATGTTGACAGGGTGCTCAAACTATTGGAGGGGAAACAATTATATGAAAAAACCTCCAAATGTTTCTTTGGAGTACAAGAGGTGGAATATTTGGGACTTATTGTATCTCACGAGGGTGTTTATGGTAGACCCTAACAAAATTAAATCCATTAAGGAATGGAAATTCCCCACAATGATAAAGAAGTTGTGAGGTTTTCTCAGGTTAACAGGGTATTATCGCAAGTTTGTTAAGAATTATGGGAGAATAGCAACACCTCTAACAAAATTATTGAAGAAAGTTGCATTTTCATGGACTCTTGAAGCAAATAAGGCCTTTGAACAACTTAAAGAGGCAATGTGCCTAGCACCGGTCTTAGCTATGCCAGACTTCACAAAAACCTTTATTGTGGAATATGATGCCTCACAAAATGGAATTGGTGTTGGTTTAATGCAAGACGGAAGACCCATTGCTTTTGAGAGTCGTCCAATCAAAGGAAAGTATTTACATAAAGCTATTTATGAGAAGGAAATTTTCGCAATACTACATGCACTAAATAAATGGTGACCTTACCTAATGGCAAGACACTTCAAGGTAAAAAATGATCATGATAGTCTTAAATACTTTTTGGAACAAAGACTATCTTCAAAAGAGCAACAAAAATTGGTCACAAAGATGTTGGGTTATGACTTTGAAATCATCTACAAAAAAGGGAAGCCAAATGTTGTTGTAGATGCACTCTCAAGAAAGAATGAAGAGGTGCAAGCATTGCTTTGTGCCATTTCTATTATCCAACCAGATTGGATAACCAAAGCAAGGGATGAATGGAAGAAGGACGAAGAAGTGTGGACACTCATTCAAAAGTTGCAACAATATCCTAGTACATCTGATACATTTAGTTGGAAAAATGATTCCTTATGGTACAAATATCGCTTATATCTTTGTAAGAATTGCCAACTAAAACAAAATATTCTTTTGGAATTTCACACTTTTCCTTTAGGAGGACACTCAAGATTTTTAAAAAATTACCACAGGGTGAAGAAATATTTTTTTGGGATGGCCTTAAATCTGATATTCAAAATTTTGTGGCAGAATGTTTAGTTTGCCATCAAAATAAAGTTGAGATAATTAAGACGTCAGGTCTTCTACAACCTTTATACATTCCAAGTCAACGTTGGGAGGATATTTCAATGGATTTTATCACAGGTTTACCTAAGTCCGAAGGAAAAAGTGTCATCATGGTGGTAGTTGATAGACTTACCAAGTATGCACACTTTTGTGCATTATCTCATCCATTTAAAGCAAGTATAGTTGCCACTGCATCTATGAAAATAATTCAAAAGCTACATGGAAACCCAAAGATTATTGTAAGCGACAAAGATTCCATTTTTACTGGAAATTTTTGGACGAAATTATTTTCTTGTTTGTGTACTCAACTAGCTCATAGCTCATCTTATCATCCTTAATCCGATGGTCAAAATGAGATAGTGAACAATTTTTTGGAAGGATATATTCATTTTTTTGTATGATAAACAAACACAATGGGTCAAGTGGTTACCTCTGGCTGATGCCAGGGCTACCTCATTTAACCCACATTTTTCATCTCTGTGCATATACAATTAATGCACTCTAAGGTTATGGCCCAAGTAATTTCAAATCTGGGCAAACTCAACAACTTAATTTCTCCAATGGAAATTTAAGTCAATGTTGGAGCTTCTCCATCAAATGTTAAACTCTGTTCTAATCCAATTTTACAAGTCCCCTTACGGGAGCTTCTCCCAATAAAGGTTAAACAAAACCCCACAACCCAGATTATAGTTCTTCTATACGGAAGCTTGTATATGGCTTAATCATCCTTTTGAAAACCCCATCTTATGATATTCGAATTGGCATTCTAATATTTCTATTTAACCCAAAGTAATAACTTCGGTCTCACTCACAATAATATCTGTATGTCAATGTTATACAGTAATTTGTCACCGTCCCTACCATTCCCCATCCCGCACAATGGAGGACCCATTTTGTGACCTGTGAACATTGTCATGCCTTGAAAACATCATCAATTCATTCCTCTAAGCATGAGCTTCAATTGCCCTAAAGACATCTCCTTGCAAAAAATCATAAAAACATCTCCTTTTGCATTGGCGCGGGCAGACAGTTCATGCTCCAGCAAACAGGATATCCTACAAAGAGGCATGTGGCGCTGTCCCCGAAACGATGTTCGCGCTTGACCAATTTGAGTGTTTTAAATAAAGATGGCGGAAGTTGTGTTTCAACAAACTCGGAAACCATTACCTATCTTGAGTTGGGAGGTTTGGCTGCGGGAGTTCTATGGAAGGGAAGTGGTTTTGCCACCTCCCATGGAACCTTCCTTGTTGATAGGGCCAATCCCACAATAATAGGGATCCCAACTCCCTCCTTCCCCACCTATAAAAGCCTGCTCAATTCCATGGCAAGCTAGTCTTGAAGTGCCTAAGCTTTGAATCTACAAATTCCCAAGAGCCTTTTGTGCTGTAAAAGCCCTCTTTCTTCCCTTAAGGCCGACTCAAGTAAGGAGACTATCGTCGAGAGACTCAGGAGAGGTTTGCCCTTTCCCTGGCGAGCTTTGCGAGACGTGAACGACTAGAGACCCATCCGAAGGAGACCACGACGTCAGAACATTGGTTGTAATCTCTTTCGATCGTTATTTAATGAATGATTACGATTATGGTTCCACTCTGTTTTCGATTATGTTAATATGAGTAGTGTCATTTCTGACTGATATTTAGTTGCGTATGCCGGATTTTATGCTCGTATCTGTTTGTTTCTTGCACGTGCAGGTATCCATCCGCGGAGATCGTGGAGGATCGTGATCTGCCGAGGCTGAGGAATGGGAACGCTCTCTTCTTCAGATCGTAGCATTGGATTCCAGGTAGGCCTCCATCTTTGGTCTTTTCATTTCGTAACTAGGAACTTGCATTGTAACATTTCGTGATTGTTGCTAGACCCCTGTTGGGCTAGTAGGGATCGCCTCTGTCTGCAGAGGGGATTTACCTCCTCATCAGTCAATGTTTTATAAATCTACAATATGTCTGCACCCTTTCACATATTTCATTTGATTAAGTCCCAATTTTGAGATAAAGGCCAAGGTCCTACATACACTCATCCTACATGGGCATTTTATCGATTGATTCTAACTACGTTAAAGTAAAAACCCTTCATACATTTCCCATGAGGCATATTGTTCAGAAGTTCGACTTTGCCTTTATAAACTCTATAATGACCCACAGCCTTATCATCAACTATAATATATATATCAAAATTTATATATACTCCTCAACTCAAATGTTAAAAGAAACATTAATAAACCTTGGATTTAGATTTAAATCTCAAGCGCTAACCTTTATAATTTTTGGGCCCACTACCTCGACAACATACCTCGTCCTTGCATTAACCGTCGAGCATCTTGGTGATGCGAACGCCCTTGGATCCGTCGCCCACCAAATCGAACGCAAATCACATTTATTTGCGAACAAAGCTTTAATTCTCCAAATTAACGCGAAACTCATGGTATTCAAATACCTCCTCAAGCCACGTGTCCACCGCGGAAGTGTATCGCATTTTTTTTCACAAACAACTTACCACTTTAAAATTATGCGAACCCACTAGTTTTTTGAACTCCGGTTTCACCGTGCTCCTCACGGTTCCGTTATCGACTCAAGGTTCCACTTCACTTCTCCAACGCCCTTATTATATATGAATTATGTCTTCACTCTCGAGTGTAACCCCGCATCAATTCAAACAACGACATTCCATTTCCAATAGTCAACAATTTCGGTTAGGATTCCATCTAAAGATCAATGTCGATAAACATAATCGATGCTCCTCTTGACTCCACCCGATACAACTTATATTAATAGCAAATGAATTCCAAAGATCAAAATCCTCTACATACAGGGTTTAATCGAACCCACATAAGCCAAATAAAGTTCAAGGAATGAAATTACTCTTCACACAGAGATTAACAATCCAGATCTCTCAATAGCATAATGGCCCAGGAGCTAAAGGGAATCGAACCCTGCTTCAAACAGAAACTACAGGAATTCGATTCACTCTAGACTTCATCCAATATATCATATATAAATCCAGACAGGCAATTAAATGCTTTGCTGGAATCGATCCTTTCAGTGATCGTTTCCTCCAAATTGCAATTCAATTCGAAATATACACAGCTTCATCTCAGAGCCCTATTTAGAGTTCTATCACATACTTATTGAAACCAAGCATATTCACGTAGAAATAATCTCTACAATACCCATTTGACTCAGGGGTAGCTTTTGTATATAAATGGAATCACTTACAGTTACATCTGGCCTGATATTCAGTTTGATGGCCCTTTCAACCTTACTACTCTGTCTCTTAATCAACTCCTCAGCTCTGAACCTCTCATGCTTACATTTATACAAAGTGATGACCTGAATCGATTCAGGTCCCCAAACAACTCGACAAACTCTTAACATTCCCAATTCCTAAATTTAGACTCAGTAACTGAAACTTATCCTAAATTTGGCTGTCCCTTCACATTCCTAACTAATTAATCTCTCATGTTCTCTAGGGGTTAGAGAACATTTACAATTCCTCACCATTTTATTCAAAATACTAATATCTACATGAGAATTTAAAAACATAAGACCCCCTATGTCTACTTAGATACAAAGTATTTTTGTTGTGCCTAATGCCCCTGCATCAGACTCCCAAGGTTCAATTTGTTCATGATCTCCTGATCATGTGCTTTCAGTCTCTGCCTCCTGGATCCCATATTTTTTGTTGTTGTTGTCCATCAGCTGCATCATTCTTCAACTTCATTTCTCCAGGTCTCCATATCTTGCTCTGCAATTTATCCCTAGCTATGCTTTCACAATGTTTTCTTGTCTTCCCTTTGCTAGAATCCTTCTGCTTTCTTGTTGTTGTCTGCTGCTTCTGAGACACCTTCATCATCAGTCTTCTGATGCTTTCAATCTCTCTGTCCAGTTTATCTTATAGCTGGAAATTTCTTTGCCCACTACTGCTGCTTTCAATTCCTGTTGCTGCCAATATTGCTGCTCTTGCTGTTACTGCCCTTCTTACTGTCAACATTGATGTTTCTGCTATCAATTTTGCCTTTGTTGGTACCTCCCCGATTGTTTCTTTAATTGTTCCTATCTCTGCAGATGTCATCCCACATGTTTTCGCCTCCCAAACTTCTTGTCCCTCTGCAACATTTTTATTTTTCTCATCATCTGCAAATTTACTCTCAGAAAACAAATCATTAGTTAACTTTCCTCCTGCAGTAACATACTCATTCAGTATATTAGTAAACATAATTAAGTTCTGCAAACTAGTATCTACTACTCCTTCTTTCACAGCTTCAGGAAATTCCATTCTAGTGTCTGCAATTTCCTCTTCTTCAAATGTTTCCAGTAAACATTTCAGCCACCTCTTTTGTGCTTGTTTCACACCTTCAGCATGCTGCAATTCAGTTTCAGCCTCTTTTTCTTCTTCTTGGGCAATCTTCAGAAATTGCCTCTCATCTTCTTGATTGATTCTGGCAATCAAGTCAAGTTCTTCAACCACTGTATCTTCATCTCCTATCAGAATGGAATTCTGATTCTTCATCATTGTGTCAGTCTTAAAAATCTGCCCCACAGTCTACTCTTGGCCCATCAGACAAGCCAATTCTCCTCTGTCACCAACAGTGAAAAATTTCTGCATGACTATTTCATCTTCTTTCTTCTGCAACAAATTTTCTTCTCTCAAGACAATTCCAAAGGGTGAATTGTCTTCTGCATCACCTGTAAACACAATCAAACTATCAGTGTCAAAACCACAAGACCCAATGGTTTCAATTGATGACCTTGTCACCAATTCTTCTTTCTTCAGTTCCAAGTCTTCTTCAGGACTCAGAAATTCTCCATTATCTTTCTCCTCAGCTACCAGATTTATCTCCACTACTCTAGTCACCATGTTAAAATGATGACCCATCACTATTTTCTCAGCCAACATAGTCTCTCTTTCATTCAATTCTATGACAATTTCCATTTGTTATTCTTGTTTCCCTGCATGATCAACACATGAATCATCAGCATTAAAATTCCAAGGTCTCAATACCTTTTTCTCCTCTGACAACACATCAATATGTTGCTCTGAGTTCCCTTCCAATTCCTCTGTCAGCACATTAGTATGCTTATTTTCATTCCTCATGAGACTATCAGCTAGTCTCTCCTTCTCTCCATCATCTACTTCATGAACACTATCCATGAAGACCTTCCTGCCTTGCTTCTTCAACAATTCATCTTGTGCATAGGTCCTCTGCTTCTCCAATTCTCTTCTCTGAAAATCCAACCTTCTATACAACTCAACAACTTCAATTGGAGTAGACTTTGGGAACCTCACACAACCTTTTATGCCTCTGCTTTCTCTTGACTAATCATTAGCTCGTCCTTCATCTCTTGCCTCAATATTTTGCTGAATATTCTCATTGGACTCTTCTGTCTTCAATTATTCCTCTTGAGATCTTACTATCTTAGCATTGATCTAAACAAATTTCAGATTCAATGTCTCTTCCTCAACAAACTCTAAAGCTTGTTCATCTTCCTGTGATGTACCTGCAAACATACACAACTCTTTAGTTTCAAAACCACAAGAATTTTTAGTCTTGGTTTCTTTCTCAAGCACTTCCCTTTGAACCGATCTTCATGTGGAATCTTCAAATTCCATCCTTGACTCAAGAACTCTGAGTTCCTCTTCCTCTGGAGAATCTGTAATCACCTCACAATTGCCAGATTCACAAATACAAGTCTTTACCTCATCCAGCTAATCTGGACTTTTCCAATAACTCAGGAAATCCTCAATGATATCTTCTTCAACAAGACAAACTTCTTGCTGCCTTAAACCTTCACCATGTCTCACAAGATCTCTTATAGATCTCCATTCTTCATCTGTACTCTGTTCTGCTTCATAAGCAGAAAATTCTTTCCTCAACTCAGTTGTCTTGAGTTCTTCTTTCAATAAGGCAATCTCCTTTTTCCTCAACCTCAACTGTAACGGTTGCCAATTCACTCTCTTCTTCATGAGCCAACCAACTCTCTAGCTTTCCTCTATCCTCTTTTCCAGTTTATTAAATTGTCATATGATCTCAGCTATCTCTTTCCAATATTCTGCATCATCTAACTACTATCTCATGCCCTTTGCCTTGGCATCTGATTTCTCTCTTCTGCTGTGGCCTCTCTCAGAACCTCTGCAATCTCTGCTATGAATAGTCATCCTCTCCTCCATGAGCTCTTCACTCATCAGCTGCACTAAGCCTCTGCAACAACAAGCTCTCCTGCTGCCACTTACCTCACCAATCCTTTCCTCCAGATCTGGGCTTTTGGCAAGTACTAGTCCCCTGTCTGCTGGAAACTTTTGAGCACTCTCTTCTGCTCTCTCTAGGCTTCACTCTGCAACTTTCTCAAGAACACATTTGTTCTTCTTTCATCCAACCTATGTTGGGAATTCTCTAGGTTCTGCCACACTTTCTTCTTCACTTCAAAATCCTCTGCTGGATTCTTTTATCACTGCTCTCAAAGTTGTGATCTGCCTTTGCTGAGATTTCTTCAATTGCCTGCAATCTGAATTCTGCAAACAATTCTTCAGACCAGAGTTTAAACACTGCTCATCAACTCACATTTTCTTGAGAACACTGCAATTGTTCTCCCTATCTAGCCTTTAGCTGAATATCAGGTCCACTGCCATCATCATCAAAACTCTGTCGTCATTTTCTGCAACCACAATTCTGCAACCATAAATCTCAAATCAGATTTAAAATTAATACACCTACAAGACCCCTGCATGATCTTGTCTTCCATTAACTTCTGCAAATCCTGTTCATTGTAATTATGTGTACTTTGTTGCATATCAGATCTTAGAATCTGATCTTCCTTCTTCCCTCATCACATGCACTATATGCACATCACCATCACATCTGTGTTCACATATGCATTTCAAAAATTAAATTTTCAAGAGCTATTCCAACTCTGATACCACATGATGCCGGGGCTACCTCACTTAACCCACATTTTTCATCTCTGTGCATATACAATTAATGCACTCTAAGGTTATGGCCCAAGTAATTTTAAATCTAGGCAAACTCAACAACTTAATTTCTCCAATGGCAATTTAAGTCAATGTTGGAGCTTCTCCATCAAAGGTTAAACTCTGTTCTAACCCAATTTTACAAGTCCCCTTACGGGAGCTTCTCCCAATAAAGGTTAAACAAAACCCCACAACCCATATTATAGTTCTTCTATGCAGAAGCTTGTATATGGCTTAATCATCCTTTTGAAAACCCCATCTTATGATATTCGAATTGGCATTCGAATATTTCTATTTAACCCAAAGTAATAACTTCAGTCTCACTCACAATAATATCTGTATGTCAATGTTTTATAAATCTACCATATGTCCGCACCCTTTTACATATTTCATTTGATTAAGTCCCAATTTTGAGATAAAGGCCAAGGTCCTACATACACTCATCCTACATGGGCATTTTATCGATTGATTCCAACTGCGTTAAACTAAAAACCCTTCATACATTTCCCATGCGGCATATCGTTCAGAAGTTTGACTTTGCCTTTATAAACTCTATAATGACCCACAGCCTTATCATCAACTATCATATATATATATATATATATATATATATCAACATTTCTATATACTCCTCAACTCAAATGTTAAAAGAAACATTAATAAACCTTGGACTTAGATTTAAATCTCAAGCGCTAACCTTTATAATGTTCGGGCACACTACCTCGACAACATACCTCGTCCTTGCATTAACCGTCGAGCAGCTTGGCGATGCGAACGCCCTTGGATCCGTCACCCACCAAATCAAATGCAAATCGCATTTATTTGCGAACAGAGCTTTAATTCTCCAAATTAACACGAAACTCGTGGTATTCAAATAAATCCTCAAGCCACGTGTCCACTGCGGAAGTGTATCGCATTTTTTTTTTCACAAACAACTTACCACTTTAAAATTATGCGAACCCACTGGTTTTTTGAACTCCGGTTTCACCGTTCTCCTTATGGTTCCGTTACCGGCTCAAGGTTCCACTTCACTTCTCCAGCGCCCTTATTATATATGAATTCTATCTTCGCTCTCGAGTTTAACTCCGCATCAATTCAAACAAGAACATTCCATTTCCAATAGTCAACAATTTTGGTTAGGCTTCCATCTAAAGATCAATGTCGATAAACATAATCGATGCTCCTCTTGACTCCACCCGATACAACTTATATTAATAGCGAATGAATTACAAAGATCATAATCCTCTACATACAGGGTTTAATCGAACCTGCATAAGCCAAATAAAGTTCAAGGAATGAAATTACTCTTCACACAGAGATTAACAATCTAGATCTCTCAATAGCATAATGGCCCAGGAGCTAAAGTGAATCGAACCCTCCTTCAAACGGAGACTACAGGAATTCGATTCACTCTAGACTTCCTCCAATATATCATATATAAATCCAGACAGACAATTAAATGCTTTGCTGGAATCGATCCTTTCAGTGATCAATTCGATTCCTCCAAATTGCAATTCAATTCGAAATATACACAGCTTCATCTCAGAGTCTTATTCAGAGTTCTATCACATACTTATTGAACCAAGCATATTCACGCAGAACTAATCTCTACAATACCCATTTGACTCAGGGGTAACTTTTGTATATAAATGGAATCACTTACAGTTACATCTGGCCTGATCTTCAGTTTGATGGCCCTTTCAACCTTACTACTCTGTCTCTTAATCAACTCCTCAAATCTGAACCTCTCATGCTTACATTTATACAAAATGATGACCTGAATCGATTCAGGTCCCCAAAAAGCTTCCCAATTCCTAAATTTAGACTCAATAACTAAAACTGATCCTAAATTCGACTGTCCCTTCACATTCCTAACTAATTAATCTCTCATGTTCTCTAAGGGTTAGAGAACATTTACAATTCCTCACCATTTTATTCAAAATACTAATATTTACATGAGAATTTAAAAACATAAGACCCCTTATGTCTACTTAGATACAAAGTATTTTTGTTGTGCCTAATGCCCCTGCATCACTCAACTAGCTCATAGCTCATCTTATCATCCTCAATCCGATGGTCAAACTGAGATAGTGAACAATTTTTTGGAAGGATATCTTCGTTTTTTTGTATGATAAACAAACACAATGGGTCAAGTGGTTACCTCTGGTTGAATGGTGGTATAACACTTCCTTCCATACTGTAGCAAAATGACTCCATTTATGGCACTTTATGGATATCATCCACCGTCCATCACATCATCTTTAAGAGAAAATTCTAAGGTTAAAGCAGTGGAAGATCACATCAAGCATCAACAACAATTTCTCCAACTCTTAAAGGATAACATAATTTTGGCACAAAATCGAATGAAACAACATGCATATCAACATCGCAGTGAGAGAAGTTTTGATGTAGGAGACTGGGTATTTTTACGGCTACAACCATACAAACAAATGTCCCTCAAGCAAGCTAAGAAGGATAATAAATTATCACCAAAGTACTATGGTCCTTACAAGGTGTTGCAAAAGATTAGTACTATGGCATACAAATTGGAGCTTCCTGGTTCTTCGCGAGTGCATCTAGTTTTCCATGTTTCATGCTTAAAGAAGGTTATAGGTGACACACTACCAATTCAAACAATATTTCCAAAACTTGATGAGGAAGGAACAATCATGTTGGAACCTGAAGCCGTCATGGAAACAAGAACTCGACAGCTACAAAATTGATCAAATTCAGAGTATCTGATCAAGTGGAAGAACTTACCCATTGAAAATTCTACATGGGAGGATGAGAATTTTATACATAAGCATCCAAAGCTACTAAAGTGTTGAGGAAAACACTTTTTTGAAGGAGAGGGGTATGCTAGGTCCCTATATTACTAGTGTATTCCCATATTTTTGTTAGTGTAGCCCCCTTATTGTTATTTTTGTACCCCTGTAACCCCCATATTGTTGTTATTGCACCCTTACATTATTAATGTTAGGCCGGCTAGGATTATATTGTGACCCCATGGACTCCTATATATAGAAGGAGGTTTTGTCATTTGTATCATCCAAGAATTGTTCATTTATGTAATGTGAAGGAGGTTTCCCCCTCGAAGTGGCTGATTTCTAAGGTGTTGATCTCTCTTTTCTTCTATTTTTGGAGTTGGTTTCATAACACGCCCTTTGTCTTTTTCTCACCCCTATTGGGGGATATTTTATTTTTCTATTTGTATCAATATATAGAGTTTTTAAATAATTTTATCACATTGCTTTTAAGGATATTAATTATTTTTTTAGAATGTAGTATATGTATATATCATTATGATTTGTATGAACATATGGGGCTTTATTCATGTTACAAGCTTTGTAGACTAGATGTGTTTATAGAGTAACTTATTTTTCACTTCACATTTATCAAATTATTATGAGATATAGATGTGTACTTATACATACCATTGTAATTTGTATGAACATATAAGGCCTTCTACCTATTTTATGCTTAATAGAGTTGATATTTTTATGTAATAAATCAATTTTAACTGTATATTTAGGGGTTTATAATGTTGTGTGGGCTTTAGATGAGTACTTGCAAATTGGAATGTGATTTGCATAAATACATAGCAGGTTTCTTCTTAATACAAGCTTGATAAACTTGGTTATGGCGTTTACATTAAAAAAAACTTTGATACTTGCATTGTTAAAGAATAATAAGTGGTTGTAAGGTTAGGTGAAGGTAAAATATTTGGAGATATCAAAAGAAGAACAAGATGCATAGCTAAGGTTTTTAGCACATGTTAGGGTTCTATTCCATATCAATGCTCGAGGGAAAGAGTGGGAGCTTTTCTATCACTCCCCTCCCAAATCCAAATTTCCTAGTTGAAGTGGTAAAAATCGACTTTGATTGTATCAACTTCAATGAATATGAAATTTCTTTGATCACAAGGGTGGTAATTTATTTATTTTTAAAATAAGGAAAGAAAAAACAATGGTTTTATATTTAGTAAACCAATTTACATGATTCATATTTCATAGATGAAACTGAATTGATTCGTATGCTCGACTAAAAACTACATTACATATCTCATAACAAGAAAAATATACCATAGACATAATTCTAGCATAGGCTTGTACCAGTCCCAAAAAATTCCAAGGAAAAACATATAACCATAGCTTGTAACAAGTCCTGAAACATTTCAAATTATAAACATACATAAAAATATTTAATTGCAACATAAACTAAGATCCATAGTCAATATATCTGCAACCAGTGACATTCATTAACATATTTTGTGCATTCACTTCTAACTTAAGGAGGATGACAAATTTATCTCATGTGATATCTCACTTCATGGGGTGTTGAGATATGCATTCGAAACACTAGTTGTTGGACTTTAGTCATAAGGAGGATCCCTCAATTTCTATTCCTTATGGGTAAGGCCCCCCCACCTTCCTTTTTATATTTTGGGATGTTCCAACTGGTTGAAATATGGGTAATTACATCGAGAAATATATGGATAAATAAAAAAACAAAGCAAATTAATGTACTTGTGCTAAAATATTTGTGGAGATTGGTCTAGAAAGGGGTCTCCCAAAGATGATCCAACACAATCTTGATGGTTCAATTCATATTTAAAAGTTAGACTATAAGCAGTTACATTTCAAATGCAATAAATGCCATGAGTATAGCCATTATGTGAGGGGTTGTAAGAAATATTGTCTTAAGCCAACATGCCAACAAATATATGATAAATAACATTTTTCCATAGTATATAAAAATAGAAGGTATTGATAAGGTGATAGGTAGTACCAAATCTTACAATAATAAATATTGCAAATAATTATGTAGAGTTAGCAACATTAAGGTAAAAAAACACGCATAAGAGAAAAGGAGTGAGGGAGATCTAATTGTAGAAAAATAGGTTCAAGCAAAAAGGGACATACAAGATTTGGAGAATTGTGAGATCCAACCAATGGCTTTGGAAAATTCCACCAAGATCCCAAATGACCGAGGAAAAAACACTAGTAACAAGGTTGAACTTGGAATGGTACAAGTGAAACTACAATACTAAAGCTTTTAACACGCTTTTATCACAATGGAGATTCCATGATGGAGCCATAAGTAAACAAGGATTTGTGACAAGGACTAAAGAATTGATTAAATGAGGTGACATAGAGGAACAAGAATAAAAAATCAACAAAAAGAAATGGTACAAGGATTAGAGAGGGAATTAGTATGAAACAAATATTTCAACTTGCAAACCACCCAAAATTGAGTAACAATTAAAGGAAACCAAAACAAAATCCAATGAGTGTTTAAGTCCTTACCCTAGAAATATGGAGACATAGGTAGAAAAAAGGTACACGATCATTTGAGATCTCTGATAAAAATGAAAAAGCTTGAAATGGTTCTACTAAAGGATAAAAAGCAAATGGTATTTTATAAATTATTAAAGATCATATTTGGAAAAGCTTCTCTAGAGGATTAGCAACCCCATGTGGCCCTTAAAAGCTTAGATTATAATATGTCCTTGTTTGCCTTAATTGATTATATTTTTTTCTTCAACCTCACTAATGAGAGGAGGATACATACCATTAATGGGGAAAAATGTTATGAGACACTCCATGCTTCAAGTGCACAACTAACTTTGGTAAATAATATTATAGTAATTTATCTTAGTCAAATCGTGGAAATGCACGAAAAAAAAGAGTTGTCTATAATAGAGATCCATGCCAAGAGAAAGTATAGAATATCATTTATAATACCTTGATTTCAACACTTGTAATATATTCAATCATGTTATCTCTATGTAATAACATGGTTTTCTTGATACATGTCAAGCTAAGTGGGATGAGTTGTACTCATCATGGGATATAAATATTGTAAATAATATTTGTAAATTTTTATAGTATAATGACCAAGGTAGAGGCCCAACTAAACCACAAATATACTTGTTTATTTCATTACATCACGTGTTCTTATGTACCATGGGGTTGTAGGATCATAGTGCACCCAAAATAGTATGTTAACATGTGCAAATATGGACATATTATAAGATAAGAAATGTCCAATTAATAGCTATCAAGGGATAGACAAGTTATGAACCCATGGGAAGGAAGGAAGGTTTGTTTGGGAAAATAAAAAATATGTTTATTGTTATATTCCCATTAGAGAACAATCCACCTATAAATCCCTATGGATTAACTAGACTAATTGATAAATATTCATTTATGATGCTAAATTATGTGGATTTATTAGAGTAATTGTTGAAAATTCATTATGTGATTTACACAAACATTAAGCATATGAATAAGTTGATTAGAATGTATTTGAGAAAATGAGGTTTTCATTGATGCATAACATATAAATTTAGAGTTTTGATTACATTAATAGTTTGTTAGCTACCTATAGAATCCCTAGTTTGAATTACCATTGGTAAATGAAGAAATTTAAATTTATGGAGAAATGGGCATCTAATTGCCAAAGTGGATGGAATATTAATCAAATGTTGTGTCCCTCGGCGAATGGAATATTAATCAAATGGAAGGGATTTCAACTTATTAGGCTTCATACTATTGAGTTTCAACTTGTTGGGCATTGACCTTCAAGATATCATGAGGTTGGGTGTTAAAGGTATAAAACATCGTTTATCAGATTACCTCTCGGTATTGTTAAAACACAATAATATGCAAACATGGCATGAAATACAACTACAGATGATGTGACATGTTGATAAGGCATGTTAATGTGGCTTGATGACATGTCATGATGATGTTGCATTAGGGTTGGTTTTTTATGGCGTGGCATGCTAACATGGCATGTTAACATGGAAAGATGATGTAGTGAGATGGTGTGGATTAGAGATCTCAATGATGCTAAGGTGGCAGCTAGGTGGCAACAAAGGCAGGGTTGATGTGGACTTCACAATATAAGGGTATCGATTGTTAGGTGTATGGTATTATATGGATTAATTTCCATTTCAAACCATCAATATTAATGGATCCCAATATGGGTATCTGTTACACGTTATTTTGTCACCATGACATTTGACTGTCAATATAGGTTCATCATTATCTATATTACGCTCCCTTAGAAGTCAAAAACCCTAATGTTTCTAAACCAAGTCTTGGAATTGGAGAAAATCCCATTAAAACCCTAAAAAGTCTAACTCTGCACTTTTCCTAGCCCTTGCCTGCGGATCCACAAATATTTGCTCTATAGCCTGGGGCACGTCCCACACATTTTGCATATTAAACCTACGGACCCTCGTAAACAGTCAAATAAAGGAAAAAGTAAGTTCTAGAAGCCTAGCTGGTCGAATATTCTCCCAACTGGAAACTTCTAGAAGCGCGTTCAGTTCGAGCTTTATCCTATACTCACGAGCTCTATTCCTTTACTCATGGAGTTTATCCCTTGGTATATGGAACTCAAATCCCTTCATGAGAGGAATCCATTCCCCTCTTCATGGGACTGAAACTACCTCCATTTCCCTATAAATTGAGCTCATGTTTCAGTCTCAAGGGTAGATTATAGCTTGTAAATGGTAGACATAAATATTAATTGCTGAAGAATTTCTTAAAGAGAGTATACTCTCTATACTAGCCATTTTTGATATGAGAATGATCACACACTCATGTTCATAACTTTATGCTAGTTAAGAGAGAAGAAGGCTTGTCAATCTGAGAGAGAACGATTGTTCAGGACCCCGGAAGAACCTGTATAACATCAAGGCGAAAGGTTGTAAGGTTACTTCTTATTATACAAGTTAATACAAATGGATTCCATTTTCTCATTGAATTGTTCATGTATCTATTTGAGTATTTCAATTCTTGGATTCCTTGATCACTGAGATAGATTAGTGTTTTCTCAATTATTATATCTTGCAGGTGCTTTTAATATTTTTATTTGTCTTTGATCGCAGGTTTCACATGCTGAAGTGACCTCTATTGAAGCGATTGGATAGAATATTTCGGAAAGCGTTGGACTTTAGGTAGGGGCATGTCCTCGCACTTTGTTATTAATAATTCTGAATCACAAATGATCTAGAGAAAATGGTTTGTATTTGGTTGTTTGTTGCTAGATATCCTTAGGATACTAGGGAGATCGTTCTTGTCCGCAAGAAGGATTTATCCACGTAACACTATCAACTAACAGAGAAAATCCCATAAAATTAGTTGTAGTATATCTAGAGACCTGGAGCCAAGTATCACGAGATTGGGGATTAGGTATTGCAAGGTCGGGCAACCTCTATTGAGCTTTTCTCCTAATACGGGCATAGCTCAATATGTTAGCTAGCGTGAGCTAGAAGAATGAATGATCCAAATTGGATCATTATATTATTTTTCATCCATATCAATGCATTTGGAGTGGAAAAGAGTGGAGGAATAAGCTCTTGGGACCGTTTTTTACTGGCGAGACCCAGTTTGACAAAATGGGGCCTAAAAACTTCCAGGAGTGTTTTGAAGCATCAAATGATTTTTTTTAGAGTTAAAACCTTACTGCTTAATGTTGCACATTTTCATGTTATTCTACACACAGAGGCGTTTCCAACGGTGCAAGAAGCGTGTTAATCGAAGTCTGTATGCAAAAGTTATGCCACTTAAAAGTTGACCTTCCTAATTTTCACGCCTATAGTTTGGTAGGATGCGGCATCAGCCCCCATTATTCATGGAAAAGGGGCTAGCCATGTTTTTTTGATGTAAAATAATCTAGACAAATCTATATTGTAACTCTAGTTAAGAGCTGATGTAGTCAAAATTAACCACTAGTAGGTTATCGGGCTGTGTTATAACCAGTCCACTAAAGGAAGAGGCATTCCATTCTTTCGAGAGAATTTTGTTCCAAAGCTAAGAAAAGATAGGTAGGAGAGATAGGAGGTAGAGCACACAAAGAGGATTTGTGCACTATAACAACCCATGTGCCACATACATTACTTATTTATACCCGCAACCATATTTCCAGACAGAGAAAGAGAATGAAACAACCTCACCTTCCAGTTGGGTTTTCTCCTGAAAGGGTTTCCCAAAGATAAAATCTTGTGCCTCATGTGTGTGTGTGAGATTATTTTGTCGTTCTATATTTTTCTTCATAATTTATATTCATTTGCATGCACTAATTACTGTTAAATATACAAATCTTAAAGTTTAATAAAAATATAATAGTGTAACATTTCAGTATTTTAATATATTGTTTTCAGATCTATTGTGATGAACTATCTAATGGAATATCCACAATATTTTACTGATCAATGACAAGGTCCAACTATGAATGTGGACCAATCCAATTATGGCATGTCGATAATGGATGCTAATTATTCGCCACATGACATTGTACAAATACTGGCATGGCATATGGATCGGAAAAATGTTCAAATTGGCATAAATTTGTGCCAAAATCTCTTAATGAGATGAAATTTACATCATTGGAAGGCTCTCGATGAGAAAAAGATGATGTTGACCCCGAAAAGGTGTTTTGAGATGGTTTAAGAAAGATGAATTTTCAACAACCCCTCTTCCTTAAGGTGACCTAAGAGATCAGAAATGGATACCCCACATCCTTAATTAAGGTTTAATGGGCTAGGTATGTTACAATTGCCCCAACTAATAGATTATGCAACATAAAAATTATTACATTTTTCATATTATGACACTTAACGTACTCCATAACATAATAACATGTACCATAAAATAATCTAATTGAACCAAACTAATAGACTAAAAAATACATGTAAAACTCTCTTTTTTACCATGTAATACACCACGTACATAAAACCTTGAACCTATTAACACACTAGCCACTTAATAGAATAACTTACACCCCGTACCATGATACAACTCCAAATACCCTAACTAATACCCCCTAATACACTAAACCCTTAAAACATTAAGCCATATACCCTTAATATAGTAACTCAAACCCCTTGAAAAACTAACATCACATGCCCCCTAACACATATAATTGTTAAACCACTCACCCTAATAGAATATCCTTCTAACACTTTAACACATACCCCTTAACGTTCTAACTATAGCTACCATTAACACATTAACATGTATCCCCTAACACATTGATTCATGTTTCTTAACCCACTAACCTATACCCCCTAACACACTTTTACATATACATCATAACACAATGACATATAGTGGTAAAAAACTAACTTGTACCTCGTTACACATCAACTACCTAACAAGATAACTTGTACCCAATAATGCTCTATCTCTCTAACACATTGAATTACATCCATGACATGTTATGACCCCAAACACATTGTAACACATATCACCTAACACCTTAAACTCTTAAAACACATCAATATACCATTAATATACTAACTCATACCACTTGGAAAACTGCCCCATATCCCCCAACACACATAACCACTAAATCACTTACCATAGCACTATATTCTCATACCCAATAACACACTAACACATATCCGCTAACAAATTAATTTAATTCTCCTAGCACATTGACCTTTTTTGTGTAGGAAAGATAACATAGGATTATCTATTTTTTCACTAATTTAATTCTAGTGTAGGTTTAGTTAGTGTTGAATATAGTTCCCTAAAATAGTTACATTTTTTTCTCTATAAATTGATGTTATTTTCTTCCTCTATTTTATAGTAGTGGCCATATTTCAATTCTTGATCCATGACTCCTATATGGTGCTAGATCCAAATCATCTAAGCCCTAAAACCTAATCATTATCTTTTTAATCCACTAAAATAATAACTAATATCCCTTGGCCCACAAACCCTTATGTTCAAAGTTTTCCTTACCACAATGAATTAACATATTATTACCTCTAATAGATTTTGTAACCTAAAAATGATTACCATAATCACATTATGACTACTAACATACATGTTAACATAATAGCATGCACCCTTTAACAGTCTAGATTGTATCCTAAACCACACTAAATGCATATACATCCTTACATATTAACAAATGCCAATGAAACATATTTTTCACCCTAGTATCACCCTAATTAGCTAAAAAAGCAACTCATCGCATTAACACACTAATGCCCTAACACACTAATTTTCACTTACAAACATGATAAAATTGTAAACACACTAACTCATGCCCCCTAATACACTAAAATCTTAAAACGTTAAGCCATATACCCTTAATATGCTAACTCGTACTCCTTGGAAAACCAATGTCCCATACCCCTTAACACACAAAAACACTAAGCCATATACCCTGATAAACTATCCTTCTAATGCTATAAGACACGATTCTTACTAATGTAACTCATTCCCACAAACACACTATAACATGTATACCCTAACACAATAATTCATACCTCCTAACACACTTACACATACCCCACAACGGACTAATCCATAACCCTTAACTGGCCTGTTGGCTATAGATTTGGGTTGGGTACATGGGTTATCATCTATGTGAGGTACATGTTAGGGCTAATCACATATCCTAGATGTATTATTAGGTACAATTTAGGTTAGTTTCATCTCTCATGTTAAGTGTGTTTATGATATACATGGTTGTGTGGGACATTAGGCTCATGAGTATGTGCATAGTCTTGGTTCATCATTATCTAGCATATGCCACTTATGTATTGTGTATGTTATGTACACGGGCTAAGAAATCACAGGTTAAATATTTTGCGTCATGTGCATGGGTTATATATTTGGGTAGGTGCAATAGTTTTGTGTATTTCTCATGTTAATTTTCAGGTGCATTGCTCCAAGGACGTGAATGTTTTGGTAGGTGCATTAATGTGTCATTTAAGTGTGCCTTGTGTAGAAATTATATACAAGATGCATGCATATATCCAGATTCTCCTGATCTAACAATATTGAACTTCTTGCTAAATACAGATTCCTTCCACTGTTAATCTTTTGCGGAAATTAAAATCAATTGCAAACATATGAAGCAATAAAAACAATCGCACATAACATAGTTGTTTAACGGGAAAGCCTGAAGCTGAAAACTCCAACTATCATATATTATGTATCATGGAGATCATGTAACAATCTCATACAAATCTTAGTACATCAAGCTCTCAGTACAATCAATTGTCACACACTAACAAGAAGAAATCTGCAAATCCATGCACCGATTTCTTGCCACCTGCTAGCCTACCTCCACTGCGCAATCCCTGCTGAAGAATAGCTTTGAATGAATTTGAATTACACTTGAATTGACTGCAAAATCCTCATTGGCAACTCCAATGTGTGTGTGGTGCAATCAATGCATCACTATAGTCACAACAGATCATCCATCTTGCCCTTTCACCTATCTCTCCATTGGGTCTCCACTAGAACTGCCATGCACTGTAGTTAACTGCTATATTGTTCAATTGATTTATGATTTATTATTTGTGAATTAATTAACTAATTAATTCACTCCACTCTCACTAGTGTATCATTCAATTAGACTAGATACAACTAGATCACTGAGTTTAACTCCATTAACTGAGTTAAACTGAATAACAACTCCATGAACTACTCTTCCAACTCTGTCATAACTTTGTGACTTCAGTTCTAACTGAGTCCTCCATGCATGAACCACTAGTAAACCCTAGGAATTGCGTAATTCCTTCAGCCCACTGATTTTCCAAATATGTGCACTGAAATTAAGTGCTCCAAGAGAATAAGTTGTTGTTTATTGTCGGATTATTATTAAGAGCTAATAATAATCGACACTTCTATTTTTAGATCGATGATCTATAAATAGACTTCGCCCAATATTCTAAAAATAGAATTTCATCTATTTTTCCAACTTGATCAACCATCCACAAATAGCATCCTGCAACTTCTGAAATATGATCACCATGTCTAAAAAATAGACATAGTCTAAAAATAGACTTGCGCCAAAAATAGCCTGCGGGCCCACTTAGTGAAGGCGACTCTTTTCACTAAGCTCATCATCTTGTTGAATCTCAACACTCCCTCTCAACAATATAGGGATTATCCTTCACCCCGATCCTGCCTCTATGGTATTTGAATTTTCTCCTGGTGAGCACCTTCGTCAGAATATCTGCATCCTGATCTTCCGTAGGAATGTACTGAAGCAACATGATCTTCCGCTGCACACAATCTCTGATATGATGATATCGGATATCAATATGTTTAGATCTATAATGAAACACAAGATTAATCGAGAGTTTAATGAAACTCTGATTATCACAATGTATCACTGTAGGATCTAAATGTGAACCGAACAAACCAACCAGGATCTTCCTCATCCAGATAGCCTCACATGCAGTTTGACTTGCTGCCATGTATTCTGCTTCCGCTGAACTGAGTGCCATGGATCTTTGTTTCTTATTGTACCAAGAAATAATTGTAGATCTGATACTGAAAACCCCTCATGATGTGCTCTTTCTGTCTGTTGGGCTGCTTGCCCAATCTGCATCCGTGAAGCCATGCAACTTCACCTCATCCATCTGTCTGTACCATAAGCCATACTCAGATGTTCCCCTGAGATATCTCAGGAAATGCTTGCCTGCCTTCCAAAAGAGCTTGGTAGGCTTAACCATCGCTTGTGAAAGCTGGTTCAACGCATAGCATATGTTTGGTCTTGTATTAACTAAATACATGAGCGAACCCACCAACTGTCGATAAATAGTGGCATCCACTACCTCTGCCGATGTAGTATCCTCTTTCCTCAAATTTCTTGGAAGAGGAGCGTTGATAGGCTTTCAGCCTTGCATGTGAAACTTCTCAAGTATCTCCTGGGCATACTTTCCTTGAGACACAAACAGTTCACCTTCTCGCTGCCATATTTCGAATCCAAGGAAATAATGAAGGAGACCCAAATCCTTCATCTCAAACTCTGCAAGATCTGCCTTGCATGAGCATATCAACTACTCATCACCCGTTAGTATTAAATCATCAACATAAAGAACAATGATTAAAAGCTTACCCTCCACCACAATTTAGTACAGGTTTGCATCCGCCTCACTCTTAGTGAAGCCAAGTCCAGTGAAATAGTTGTCGATCAGAGTGTACCAAGCATGAGGTGCTTGTTTCAGCCCATACAACACTTTTTTTAGCCTGCACACATGTGACTTGTTGGTGTAGATATAAAATCCTTCAGGCTGCTTAATTTACACCTCTTCCTCAATGATCCCATTAAGGAACATAGTCTTCACATCCATTTGATGAATGTGCCAACCCATCTGCGCTGAGAGAGGAAGGATGGTCCTTATGGAAGAATACCGTGCGACAAGTGCAAAGGTTTCTTCATATTCAATCCCCTCGATCTGTGAGAAGCCCCGGTCAAAAAATCTTGCCTTATACTTCTCGATGATCCCATCAGCAACTTGCTTTACCTTGTAGATCCATCTTGATCCTACAACTGATTTTTCCACCGACCTTGGAACAATCTCCCAAGCGCTGTTTATGACAATGGAGTCATACTCCTCCACCATGGCATCTACCCATTTGGGCTCCTGCACTGCTTCTTCAAAATAAGGTGGCTCTGTCACGATACACTTGCTCATCAGAGCCATGCATCCAGTAAATTGGTCAGGTGACTGTCTCTATCTGCGCTGTGATGTAGGGACTCCTACATTTTGTGCCACATCAAGCTTCAGTCTCTCAGCTTCTGTGGTACGCTTTCTGCCTTGTCTAATGTTTGGTTCTGCATGAGTGGACTCCTCCACACCACGAATCTCCTCCTGTGGATGATCCACATCTAGAGGCTCATCTTTGGGAACAAGAAGTTCCTCTTCTGCATGCAAGTGTAGCTCCCTCTCAAGCGACAACTTCATGGCTTTCACCTCATTGAATTTTATATCCCGTCGCACCACAATCATCTGATTGTCTGGAAAATACACACGATAATTATGGGGTGTTTCTGTGTACCCCACAAATATCCCAACTTCTATAGTCGGCTTCAGCTTCTTCCTGGCATCCTTTGTCACATGAATGTAAACAAATGAGCCAAAAATATTCAAATGAGAAATATTAGGCTTCTTACCAGTAAAATCTTCTTCAGGTGTACTCATGCCAAGTACTCTATGAGGACAATGATTTTGCACATAAACCGTAGTGTTTCATGCTTCCGCCCACAAGTGCATCGGTAGGCCCTAGTCATGCAACATCGCTCGTGCAACACCCATGATCGTTCTATTCTTCCTCTCAGCGACCCCATTCTGTTGTGGGTTATGAGGTGCTATGAGTTCTCTTCAAATTCCTTCTTTTCTACAGAAGTCTTTGAATTCGCCTGAGATGTATTCACCACCATTATTGCTCTGTAGAGCTTTCACTTTCTTTCCCAACTCCTTCTCCACCAATTATTTAAACTCAAAAAACTTTGAGAATGTTTCTCTCTTCTTTTGCATGAAGAAGATCCATCATCTATGAGAATAGTCATCAAAAAATATAACATAATACCTGTGTTTTGCTGTTGAAGCAACCGAGAAAGGTCCACACACGTCTGTGTGAATTCTCTCCAGGATCACCGAAGCACGACTCTCCTTCTCATGAAAGGTGGTCTTCACAAACTTACCCATAGTACATCCCTTGCACTGATCTGACTGCGCAAGAGTACCCTTGGGAAGTTCAGTATAAATCTGCTGCAAAATCTTCATAGCGCCATGGTGAAGATGGCCCAATCTCCAGTGCCATAATTCGCCCTCATCTCGGCTCACCACTTCTTCTGCTTTGCCCACCATTACAGTATAGCCATCTTCCTCTAGCTTGTAGATATTCTTAACTCGAATCCCTATCTTCTTGGTTTGACTCATTGTTTTGTGTTGAAGGATGCTTTTCCCTCACCGAAAACAATGTCATAACCTTTGTCTTCCAACATTGCGACTGAGACCAAGTTCTTCTTCAGACCTGGAACATGCATAACATCTTTCAAAAAGAATGGATTACTGGACTCCCTCTCAAAGGTAATGGTCCCAATGCCGGTCGCACTATGTCGACCATCGTCGCCCATCTCTATATGCATTTGAAGGTCCTTCTCCTCCAAGTCACTAAACAACTCCTTGTCTCCCGTCATATGGAAAGACGCACCACTATCAAGATACCACACCGATCCCATATAGCTTGAAACCAAGCATGAGATCAAAGAGAAATCAAGTTCAAATTGTGAGGCTAAGGCCTCTCCAGCTGTAGCTCCAACAACCTTCTTGTTGTTCTTCTTCTGTGGGAAGTTAGTGGCAAAATTCCCATGTTTGTGACAGTGAAAACACTTCACTTTGGAAAAATCCTGCTTCTTGCCTTTAGCTTCAGATTTTGAAGGAAATTTCCTCCCCTTCCCTTTCCTTGCTTTGGCAGTCAAAGCACAATTCTATTCGTCTTCATTCTTCGATGAAGAGCCATCCCTGGTACCTCGCCTTATCTCCTCCTGCACAAAATCTGACCAAAGTCGCTCCCATCCCGATAGTTTCTCCCATCCATTGACAGAGTCTTTGTAGCTATGCCAACTCTTCGGAAGCCAAAGGAGAGCCAAGATCACCAAGTCTTCATCATCAACAGTAATCCCCACACTTCCTAATTCATCTCTATAATGGAAAAACTTTGTGAGATATTTTGGAATACTGTCACCCTTCTCCATTTTTATTTTTCTGAGCTTATCTTTCAGTGCCAACTTCCTCTAGTTGTTGCTGCTTTGGAACAAATCTGTCAAAGCCTTCCACATTAAGAATGGAGTGGCTTTCCCATGAAGGCTGGACACAATATGGTCCTTCACACCTTCCAACAAAATTATTCTTGTCTTTGCAATCTTCTTTTTCTATGCATCAAGTAATGCAACATCGCTAGATCCTGGCTTAGGAACATCGCTATCAATGAAATCCTTCAGTCCATTATCCCCCAACACCGCCTCCATCCTATCCTTCCAGGCTATGTAATTCGAGCTCCCATCAAGGCAATACTCCAATCGCAACCCATTGAAAGAAATTTCAATGTATACTCAACTGTCGCACCAAGAATTGTCTGCAACAAATTCGAATTGTCCACCAGCACAAACTCAACAATTCTTCACAATTGCAATCTTCAAGAATTAAAAATTCTCTGATACCATGTAGAAATTATATACAAGATGCATGCATATATCCAAATTCTCCTGATCTAACAATATTTAACTTCTTTCTAAATATAGAATCCTTCCACTGTTAATATTTTGCGGAAATTAAAATCAATTGCAAACACATGAAGCAATAAAAACAATCGCACATAACACAATTGTTTAACGAGAAAGCCTGAAGCTGAAAACCCCAACTATCATATATTATGTATCATGGAGATCATGTAACAATCTCATACAAATATTAGTACATAAAGCTCTCAGTAAAATCAATCGTCACACAGTAATCAAAAGGAATATGCAAATCCATGCATCGATTTCTTGCCACCTGCTAGCCTGCCTCCATTGCGCAATCCCTACTGAAGAATAACTTTGAATTAATTCGAATTACACTTGCCTTGACTGCGCAATCCTCATTGGCAACTATAATGTGTGTGTGGTGCAATCAATGCATCACTATAGTCACAATAGATAGTCCATCTTGCCCTTTCACCTATCTCTCCACTGGGTCTCCACTGGAGCTGCCATGCACTGTAGTTAATTGTTGTATTGTTCAGTTGATTAATGAGTTATTATTTGTGAATTAATTAACTAATTAATTCACTCCACTCTCACTAATGTATCATTCAGTTAGACTAGATACAACTAGCTCAACTGAGTTTAACTCCATTAACTGAGTTAAACTGAATAACAACTCCATGAAATACTCTTCCAACTCTGTCATAACTTTTCCACTTCAGTTCTAACTGAGTCCTCCATGCATGAACCACCAGTAAACCCTAGGAATTGCGTAATTCCTTCAGCCCACTGATTTGCCAAATCTGTGCACTGAAATTAAGTGCTCCAAGAGAATAAGTTGCTGTTTATTGTCGGATTATTATTAAGAGCTAATAATAATCGACACTTCTATTTTTAGATCGACGATCTATAAATAGACTTCGCCCAATATTCTAAAAATAGAATTTCATCTATTTTTCCAACTTGACCAACCATCTACAAATAGCATCCTGCAACTTCTAAAATATGATCACCATGTCTAAAAATAGACATAGTCTAAAAATATACTTGCGCCAAAAATAGCCCGTGGGCCCACTTAGTGAAGGCGACTCTTTTCACTAAGCTCATCATCTTGTTGAATCTCAACACCTTGTAGGTACATGCACGGGTTGAATACAAGGCTTACATGCATGCGTTGTCAAGTGGATGAGTTAACTACAAGGCTTACATGCATGGATTGTTAAGTGCATGGGTTAGGTGCATATAACAACTTGTATGCTTGTTGCATATTCTATTTGTGTCTCAACCAATTAAGACCTTACACCTGTAATTAACAAGTGGGCGACCACTAAACCACTTTTACTCTTGTCCAATTAATCCTTGTTATTTTTGGCCATCAAATCATACAAAATATCAAACACTTAAAGGAGTTTGCACTAAGGAATGAGTACAAAGAAAAGAATCAAAGACACCATATATGAAAATTATTATGTTGAGTGTAAAATAGGGCTACATAAGTAAATGCTCAATTTTAAATTACAATTTAATGAAGTTAGATTAAATTTTTTAACAATAGTAATTAAATTAATATTACATTCCACATAAAAATGAAGCATTTTAAAATTTGAGGCATAAAAATCATCATTATTTAATATGACTTACAAATATTGTAAATTTAGAAGTCATAATTTGCATTTTTATCTACATCTATGTCATCTAATGCATCCTTGTTAATGCTCATAATTACTTGCAAGCACATGATATTATTCTTGCAACACCATCTTGCTAAAGTGGTATTAAAATCATCTTCATCTTCATCTTCATCATCTTCAACATAAGAAGAAAAAAGGATGTTCATGTTAGCACAATCATTTTCTAAGTCATGAGTCCATTCCATAGTTTTATTTTAGGATTAACTGTAAAAAATAATTTCAAATTGTTTTTGGTCGCTACCAAACTTTCCAGAAGCACCAGTTTTAGCCCTTTCGGACAGTCTGTTATTTTCCTATTTTTGTCTTCTTCTTCTTCTTTTTTGTTTTGTTTTTTTTTAATATATTGATGCTGCTGGAATTTCCAGAAGCATACTCTATTTTAAAAAAACTAAAATGAAAAAGCTCGTTCGCTTTAGTTAAACCACGTGTCATAGTGTAAATATGCCTCAATTTTTTTATTTTTATTTTTTAATTAATTATTTATTTATAGATCTCATGATAGGTGTCATATTATAGTCAGTTAGCTTAAGTCATGTCCTTATATATGTTGAACACAAGTGTCATCCGCAGTTATGAATTGAACCATTAACCCGTCCTGCTTGTCAAACCCCAAGTCAGTTTACGCATGTTTAGGTATGCGTTTTTCTAAATCAAGGAGATCGTGGTTTTTTCACTACACACCATAAACTTTTTGTTCGCTACACAACAGTGCTCCCGGAAATTCTGACCAATCAACAAAAAGGATTGCGGAAGTGACTATTTGTCATAGATCTGCTTATCTCAAGACATCTAGAGAACTCCATATGAAAAACACAACCAACTGAAGGTGGTGATGGAGTATCACATGGTGCACATCATGGTCAAGAATATTTTCAATTATGAAAGATGATTTGCATGGGGTGATGAACCAAAATTTGATTTTTAAACCACCTAACAAGTAGGAGAATGTCATTCGGGGATTTCAGGTGTTTGAGTTCGAATTTGCTGAGAGTCATAGTTTGAGAAGGAGTCTGGATTTCAGACAATATTCCATAGGAGAATACATGCCGCACCTGTAATGTAAAACTCTTCGTACTCTGCCACCTATCAGTTGTAGGAGACATAGTTATTAATTTTTCTGAAGATGACTAAAATAGGTGGTAAGATAAATCGAATAGAGCCATAGGGTGCAGATTTGGTTGATGCTAATTAGAGGGTAAGAAATTTGTTTATGTAGTCAGGATGGTATCCTTTGTGTACCAAGTTGGGGAGCTCTAACTCAGGAGTCACTCAAGAGTTTGCTAACTCTTTTAATGGATAAGAGGCTACAGTTTATGGCCTCACTTTACATGTTTTTGATGACTCCATTGTTGAAGCCTTTAACCTTCCCCAATAAGGAGAAAGGTGGTTCAAGGGACAAGTTATTACAGGAGGTGATCTCAACGGCTTCCTCAAGGATGCTCATAGAGATCCAAACTGGGCAAAAGGCATCCCAAGCAGTACCTTAAGAATGACTGGGCAAAAGCAATTAATCTTATCAATATATACCTCACATGTGAAAGGAGGTATATAGTGGTATTACTCTATCACATGGAGTTTCTTTTTCATATTGCAGGGATTAAGACATTGAATCTGCCATTTTTATTATTGAAAAGCCCGACCAAGATGTCAGCAAGGGTTCATACCCATAATGATGTTTCTGAGTATAGCTTGTAACATCAAGCTTTGATCAAAGTTCAGGTTGAAGAAGAGTTGAGGAAGAGAAACCAGACCTGGGACCACTTTCTATTCGATAGGGCGGGCCAACCTGCACCTACACCTCTAGTTCCAAAGTCAAACCCTCAACCTGCAAAGATAAGAAAAAAAAGAAATTCCCAAAAAGAAAACATCCATAAGAAGGCCAAAGGTAAGAAAGAGAAGGTTTATGCAAGAAAAACTGAAAGAAAGGTGGAAAAATGAGAGAACTCCTCAGCAAGCAGGCCCAAGTGCATGAAGATAGTACCCCCTATTCCTCCATTTCCTAATGTTTACACTAGATATAGAAGAGGAAGGTCTGCAACAATAGATAAGTCAAAAGCGCAGGTGCTGCCGAAATTTCTGGAAGCACATATTCAGAAAAATTTGCAGAAGGAATATCATCCTACACCATTAGCTGAAGAACTCCTTAAGGATGTTGGATATGAAATCAATAGTAAAAAGAAGAAAGAAGAAGCTAAACCTATTGCTAGCACTAGAAAGACGCATACCAGAGACAAAAACAAATTTAGGCTTAAGTCCAAGGTTCTACATAATCCAAGCCTAATGACATAGGTTATTAATATTGAAGGTAAACCTGAATGTTCAAAAACATAAAAATCCATGAAGAAAAACAAGAACACAACCCCTTCAGAACAGCACTTAGAGCCCTCAAAGAGAAGAAAAACACAAAAGGGTTCTAAGGAGGACAAAGATACTGTCAAGGAGGCAACTACAAGAGCAACCAAATCCAGATCATCAACTTCTGGCAGCAAAACAAACTTAGATAAATTGGCTGAAGCTGCAGCACACATAGAGGGAAGGTAAAAAGGTTTTTGGTACTAGTTCCCTTTTTCTTATTAGTTACAATTTTGAAAAACAACTTAGGTGTCATGGAATTCAAGTTAGCACATATATTTCATCATTTTCTGTGTATTTTGAAAAAAGAAACAGGGCGCTATCGGAATTTTCGATAGCATTCCAGATTTTGCGCAGTTACATGTTTTTATGGGAATTTCTGGCAACACCTATTTTAACTGAATTTTGACACCTGTCAGCAAGTTTTTCTAAGCCAGTTAAGGATGGATAAGAACCCATAACCAAATGGATAATACAAGTGATGGTGAGAGGTGGTTATGAGGTTGTTGGAGGTCTTATTAAATGAAGCTACATGGTTATTAAAGACCCAAGACACAAGGAGATAATTCAGCAGGAAAAAGGGCAACATGACAACACATTCAACATTCCAGCCCAGAAATTTTCTCTTCTTCTTTCTCCATTCTTCCTTTCTGTTAGATTTCGAGGAGATAAGCATGTAATGTCTTTTGACACATATGTTATGTTAGAATTCATGTTTCCTTCTTTTTAGAAGATATTGAGTTGGTTCCTCTATTGCTATATATAACACTTGTAAATACTATTTCTAGGTGGGATGTTAGTCTCACTGAAGACTGAATATAATAAAAAAAACCTTTTTTTCTCTATGATGGAGGATTTTGTGACTCAAGGAACATATAATGTGTGGTGTGTATCTTTTCTTTGTTAATTTATTATAAAATATGAATTGCAACAACTAGTAAAGTGTGAGTGAGAATCTGTTAAAGGATTTAACAATAAATTATCTACTTTCAGTTTTCTGCAGGTTATATGTGTGTAATAGAACATGTCAGTGAAGATTTCATAAAGGATTTGTGGAATACTTTATACATGCAATCTATTTTCTGAATGTTGTTTTACTTTTCATAAAGAGAGTTTGTTTAAAGATCTATCATCATAGATGTGTGACTGATTTAGGATAGGAATATTTCCTGAAATAGGTACCAGCAATTCATCTTCTTCCACTTGTATACTCTGCTCCCTATACTACCTTTTACCCACACAATTTATACTTGCCACAACTTGCCAAATGCATGAAAGTATTAAATAACATTAAATCATTTCAAAATATTTGAGAAATCCACCCCCCCACTCAAACAACCCCTTTAAAATTTGAAATGAAATATAATGTGTAAGGCTTAATCCTTAAGCAGTCGAGGAGTGAATTCTTACGCTAACAACTTTGGCGCCGTTGCCGGGGAGGTGAATTGAAGTTTATCCCTGGGTGAATGACAAAGTTATAAGTCTGGTTCTGACGTGTACAGTTCCAGCTGTCTTTTTATACTGCTTTACACGTGGCGATGAGAAGTTCTGGATCCTAGAAGGACTAGAACCAGGGCTAACCCATAGTCCCCTTTAAGAATTCTAGTTTCTAACCCTGAAAAGATAATGAAGAAAAAGAGTAAACAAAATTTTGCTGCCTCTACTACTATTTTCTCAAAGGTTTTCCCTAAATAAGTTCTACAAAATTTATCCCCTGATTTTGCAGAAAATCCTGTACCTCCCTTATTTTCCAACCAACAAACAATCTCTACATCACAAGTTGGTGCTTCATCATCTGTTGTTCACAATCCACCTATTGTTATTCCACAAATCCCAACAACTCACACCATGGCAGGTCCAAACCCACCCCCTGACCAAATGGATGCAATTGTTGTTGCTAGGTATGCCCCTTTGGTTTTACCTCAGCCTATGAATGCATTACTTGCAGAAGATTATCTCAAGTACATGCCTAAGTTTAGTGGTGAGGGAGAAGTAACAACTGAAGAACACCTTGTTGATTTTTATGCCTATGCTGACAATCTGAATATTGAGCATGAAGATGTCTGGATGAGAGTTTTTGTTCAGAGTCTTGAGGGTGATGTAAGAAAATGGTGCATATCCTTGATAACTGGTAGCATCACTGGAATTGAAACCCTAGATGATACATTTTTAAGAAAATGGGGTGACAAGAAAGATTTTCTGTATTGTATCACTGAATTTGGTGCAATAAAAAGAAAAGAAGGAGAACAGGTTTCTGATTTTTCTAAGAGATTCAATAAGATGTATAGCAAAATACCTACTAAAATCAAGCCTACTAAAGCTTCAGCCAAAATCACTTATTCTGGTGCCTTTGATCCTGATTTTTGTTTATTATTGAGAGAAAGAAGATCTGTAATGCTAACAGAAATGCAGGAAAATGCACTAGAGGTAGAATCTAATGTGTTAGCGGCTGATAGGCTCAGATAAGGGTTTGACAGAGAAAAAAGAAATAAAAAAGTTGAAGTTTCTACTTCAGGAACTTCAGACGTAGATACTACGTTAGATGAGCTGACCAAGATGGTGAAGTCATTGACTATTAAGATGTCCAAGCTCAAGATGGAAGCAAGACTAGCTACCACGAGAAATGTTTCATTTGATCAACCTAATAGGCATCAATTTAGAAGACCCAATGTTCTTCAAATTTTGAAACGAGAGAGGAGAGATGTTAATGATCAAAAAGTTCAGCCTCCTTTGCAGAATGCTATATTTGAAGATGAAGAGGAAGCTAAAAGGCTGGAGAAGGCTGTTGATATCAATTGCCTGAGAGATAAATAAGGGCTTATTTATCTTACACAAGCAGAGTATGAAGATTTCATGTCATATACTCGGAATAGTGAAGTGGTTCCTGATCATTCCACGATTGCAGCTGATAATCAAAGCAGATATAATATCATATCAAAGAAGATTGATAATAATTCACACACTGTTGCACAACGCAAGGAGAATAAGGATGCAGTCAAAATTCCAACAGAAAAACAAGTTGAAAAACAGAAATTAGTGGAAATTCCGGTAGCACTTAATAATCCTTCATTTGAGTTAAAAATTGCTCACAAACTGCTCCCTGTTTTCAATTTGGAGAATGAAATACAAAATATAAAGATTAATGTTCCTCTTGTAGAGCTCATGAAAAATGATGATTTAAAAAACATCACTATGAAATCTCTTCAACCCCCACCTACTGAAGTATATTCTAATTTTTTTAACCTTCAAGATAACAAGCCCACTATTATTTTAGGTCCATTGGTGGAAGACAAAGATTACTCTACCCCTCGTTTCTATCTATCTCTGAATATTCATGAAAATATCTTGCATAATTTCCTAATGGAATCTGGAGCCTCACATAATTTAATGCCCAAGGTAGTTATGGATGAACTAGCTCTTGAAGTAATTAGAGAGTACCAAGATCTCTACTCCTTTGGTTCTCAGAAAGTTCAATGCCTTGGTGTCATCAAAGACCTTGCAGTAAGCCTTTTTCAGTTACCTATGAGAGGAATGGAAATGGATATTGTTGTAGCTGATATTCCTCCCAGGTTTGGCATGCTACTTTCTAGGTCATGGATTAGAAGGTTGGGTGGAAAATTGCAAATGGATCTCACTTGTGCTATTGTCCCTATTTTTGGAGGAGAAAAATGAAGGCTATATAGAGAAGCTCAACTGGCATATATCATTAGTGACAACAAAGACCCCACTAATCATCTAATTTATGCTAGAACAACTGATGTTGGTTTCAACATTTTACACATGGATAATGCTGTCCTATCTGCAAAAAATTTTAGATTTTGAAGCCTGCTGAAAAGAAAATCAGTCACGAGGGTTCCCAGCTATGGAAAATGTACTTTTATGGTTCATGTTATAAAGAAGGAGCTGGTGCATGAATAGTTCTCATTTATCCTTTTAAATAAAGATCCAATTTTTCTTTCAAACTTGAATTTGAAGCAACTAACAATGTGGTTGAGTATGAAGCTCTGCTGATTGGTTTAAAAACTACAAAGGACATGAATATTTTAGAAATTTATGTTTTTGGAGATGTTGAACTTATCATTCAGAAAATCAGAAATGTTTATGAAACTAAACATCCTAGACTTAGAGATTACCAAAATGCAGTATGGAGCATTGTAGAAGACTCATTCCTGGATTTTAACATTTTTTTTTGTTCCAAGAGAAAGTAATATTTTGGCTGACTCGCTTTCTATTTTAGCAAGATCATTCAAGATTCCAATACCTATGAAGCTAAAATATGAAGTGGAAGTTAGGTTAAGACCTAGAATTCCTGATAATATCAAGCATTGGAATTTTTTTGAAGATGATCAAGAGATTAGAAGATTCATTGAAGCTGCTGAAGAGTTTTCTATCCTAAACATTGACCAAGATGAAGATTTCATGAAGGATTGTTAGTATGAATCTTAATTCCAAGCATACGAAAAAAGACCACTTTAGCTACGCATGAAAAACAACCCAAACAACAGAGATGGCTGCTAATATCCTTCGATCTGCAGTTAGGTGATCAAGATAAATGCTGCAAAAATATAGATCTATGCATTAGAAGACATTAAGCAGTAGAAAGAACAACATTTACTCCATGCATCCAATAGACAAGACAAGAATAGATCGAATAAATTTTGTACTAATGGCACCTGGGAGGAAAACACAAGAGGGTGTTCCCTGTTCTCCTCAACAGGATGGGTTCTTGTAAGTCCTCAACACTTGAGATCTAGAATTCCTCTCTCTTGATGGTGTAGAAAACCCAAACAAAAAATGGTAGCAAAATATGACTATGATGGTGGATCAATAGTCAGACCAAAAGTATAGATCCAGAGTGATCTTTAGGCAACAAAAGGTGATAAATGAATGGGAAAACCCTTCTATTTATAACAAAATATTGAGTTAGTCTAGATATTGGTGCATTATTAAAATATTATTAACCAAATCAAGATCCAACTTTTATGGAATATTTTATTATATTTGTTGGAGAAAAAAGGAATTTGACTTGGGTCAAATCCCTTTATTTGTAAATAATAAATAAATAAATGATTTATTTATCATTTTAAGGATGTGGTTGAGTAATAATCAGATAAATAATGATTTATTTAATTATTTAAGGGTGATTTAGTCATATTTAACAAAGAATATTATTTAAATAAGGTTTAAATAATTATTCTTAGAAAATAATAAGATAAATAATGATTTATCTAATTAATTTCCTTGTTTTGGGTTAAATATAACCAGGAGAATTAATTAAACTGCTGTCTAATTAATCATTCCTTGAGGAAAATCAAACAAATGTATATTTATTTAATATTTCCTCATGGGGTTTCCTGTTTAGACCATAAACAACTTAATAAAGGTGGTTTACTAAGTTATTTTCATAGTGAAAGCAATTTTACTTAGGGTAAAATTGGTCTTACATGGTGTACTTGGGTCCATCTAATGATAATAGGTTAGGTGACCAAAAAATGGTGTAACAGATTGCCCACCAGTGTGCGAGCGTTAGGAGCTAATCATATGACCGAAGTTGATGCAAGGGCATTAGGCTAAAACAAATTCCATGCATTTTTGTTAGAGTTAGGGGTTTCTAGTTTTCAAGAGAGTTAGGTTTTATGTAGTGAATTTAGTGGGTTTTAATTAATTCTAGTTAAATGTGTAGAGAATTGTAACTGCCCTCGAATGATTAGTGGGCATATGAAGAGATGAGAGATTCAGAAAAACTGCAGAGTCAAAATGAGTCGGAATCAGTTTCCACAAATCTAGGGACTTAGTCTAAATTTAGGAAATCTGGAAATTTAGGAGTTTTGTTGAGCTGTTAGAGGAGATGAATTGATTCATTATTTCTTGTATAAATGTAAGCCTCAAAGGCATTAATAGAGAGACCTTCATAGACCTGCATAGACCTACATAGAGCTAGAGGGACATAGTAGTGTGGTAAAAGGCCATCGAATTGAAGATCTGGCCGGAACCAGAGATTTTTGTAAGTAAATTCATTTATATGAAGGAACCTGTTTTGTTATTATATGTGCATTGATTAATTTATGTATGGTTAAAGTCCCATGTTAAGGATTTGATATATGAATGGTATGCGTGAGGAATGCCTTAAGTCTCTATGAGAGAGTGTATAAGAAGTGCATGCTGAAGTTCTACATTAAAGATTGAAGTGGTGATTGTGGATTTCTGTGAATCGATCACAGAGTGATCGATTTCAAAACCTGCCTCTATTATTGATTTAACTTCTGTGCGAATGAGCTTGGAGTTTAACAAGAAATCATATAAAGACTAGTGTGATAAAACCCGTGTTAAGAGCCAATGGCAATGTGTTGATCCATTTCAAGAAGTAATGGTATGGAAATGCATAATATGAGTCCCTGTGTAAAAGGTTAAAATTGTAGTCCTGTACATGACTGGGTTAATGGTGTTCTGCACGCCTTGATAAATTAGAATGGAAGCGCACAGTCCTTAATTAAAAGTGCGGATTTGAATTTGTTGAAGGGCCGGAATGACAGGTTATTAGTTCTTTAGATTTGTTTGAACCGAAGCGTTGAACCGGGTATGCAAGGGTGCGTGTTAAACGTTGATGAAGCGAAGGTTACATATGAAGAGGCGGAACGGTGAGAGAAGTGGAACCTGAGTTAATAGTAAAGGCGGGTCCCGGAAGGAAAACTAGCGGTATTCACAAAGTTTAGGAATGGTATTTGGTTTTTGTGAAAAAAATGTGATATCACTCATTGGAGGACGCGTGTCCTGGAGTGGTTTTCGAAAACCACCTATTTCGCACTTTTTCTAAATGTAAAAGTCCTGTGGGGAAAATAATGCGATTTGCGTTTGATCAATTCTGTGAAGGATATAAGGGCATTCGCAATGGCAAATTGCAGGTTCGTTAACGGGATGGTGAGCGCTTATTCCATTGCGAATTATTTAATTAATGTTGAGTGGGCTTGAAGGTTAGTGGAGCTGGCACTTTAATTTAATACCGTGAAGGTTTCATATAATGGGTATTGATGTCGGCTTTTATTGAAATGTGGTCGATATATAAGTGTGGGGCCGAATAATTAGATATGTTGAGGTTTAACGTGCGGTAAAATGTTTTGTGAGGCAAGTAAAATATATAACAAGGTTTTCTTTGGAGGAGAAAGGAGAGAGAGCTTCTGCATAAGAGTTGAATGTTGGGAAGTGTTTTTGGTCATGGGTTTGACCATTGGTTGAAAGTAAAGTTCCGCTCATGTATTTGGTTGTATGGCTTTATAAATCATAGTGAAATGAATTATAAAGGAGCTTCCGCACTTGTCCATTTAGATTGCTAGTCCAGCAGATAAATATTGTGAGTTGCCCAGATTGGCTGAGATTTATTTGGGTTCAAAATTGGGATGCATTTATATGCATAGAAGTTTCAAAATATGGGTTTAGCAAGTAGGAATGCCATCAAGTGGTATCAGAGCTAGATAAGCTCTTTGAGAATTAATTTTGAAATGCATGTGTACTGAAACAATGAAGAAAAGTTTGATGTTTAAATCTGTTTAACATAAATTGCATATTTGATTAGGTGTGCGGTGAAGGTATTCAGATTTGCAGTTGAAGACAAGTGTCTGAAGATTGCAGCACATAGAGATGCAGTGCAGGTGAAATAAGAAGCAAGACTATACAGAATCTTGAAGGTGAGTTGATGAGCATTATTTGACTCTGGTTTGAAGAATTGTTTGCAGAATTCAGATTGCAGGAAATTGAGGAAATCTCAGCAAAAGCAGATCAAAGCTTTGAGAGCAGTGATGAAAAAGTCCAGTAGGGGATTCTAAGGTGAAGAAGAGAGTGTGGTAGAACCTTGAGAATTACAACAGAGGTTGGATGAAAGAAGAACAGATGTGTTCTTGAAAAGTTGCAGAGTGAAGCCTAGAGGGAGCAGAAGAGAGTGCTCAGAAGGTTCCAGTAGATAGGGGACCAGTGCTTGCCAAAAGCCCAGATCCGGAGGAAAGGATTGGTGTGGTAAGTTGCAGCAAGAGAGCTTGCTATTGCACAATCTTGGTGCAACTTGTGAGTGAAGAACTCATGGAGGAGAAGATAACTACTGATAGTCATAGCAGATATTGCAGAGGTTCTGAGAGAGGCCACAACAAAAAAGAGGAAGAAGATGCCAGGAAAAATGGCATAAGGAAGAAATTGACTGATGCAGAATATTGGAAAGAGGTAGCTGAGATTAGAGAACAATTTGATAAACTGAAGACGAGGATAGAGGAAAGCTAGAGAGTTGGTTGGCTCATGAAGCAGAGAGTAAAGTGGCAGAGGCTACAGATGAAGAGAGAGAAAATGATAAATGCTCAGCTGAAAGAGAGATTACTCAGGATGATTGAGTATCTGGAGAAGGACTTGAAGACTGAAACTTCAAGTGAGACCAAGAGGTCAAATGGCCTTACATCTGACAAATTTTGTATGTTTGCAGGAAAAACATATGGGGAAGGACAAACTGCTGATGTTGTCGCTAAGGAAGAAAATGGAACAACCAGATATTTTGAAAATTTCCATGCACAGTTGGGGAAAGGTTTTGCTTCCCAATACATTGGAAGCAGAGGAAGTCTAAATTGTGATGATGGCTAGAAGCTAGGAATTGAGTAGTCAATTGGACAGCTTGAAGAAATTGAAGAAACTGAAGAGAGGACCATTGGAAAATTTCCGAGATGTATAGAGGACTTGGAACAGCAGGAAGATTTGATGATCAAGTCATCAAGTGAGACCATGGGGTCTTATGGTTTTAAAACTGACAAGATTTGTGTGAATGCAGGTATTGAAGAAGGCAGTTCATATGATGAAACTATGATAAATGAAGCTGAAAGTTGCCAACTCACATATGATGATTATCTTTCAGATGAAGATCAAACTGAATCACTGCAGCAGAAGGAATTCATAAATTCCTTGTTTAATGAAAGAGATTTTTTTAATGGGGACAAGACAATTATGTCTGATGATGACCAATTTGTTATTAATGCTGATAATGAATTTTTTTTTTGTTAAATGGCCAATTGAAAAGTGATGGACAGATAACCGAGATTATTGCAGAGATGGGAGATTAGAATTCTATTCTGATGAAGGATGAGGAGACAGTGACAACAAGAAACTTGACTTATGAAGATAATAAAGATTTCACAGAGAGTTTCTAAGATGAGATGACATATTTGTGGCATGAGTTAAGTGTTCTGGAGCAGAGGATAGAAACAAAGAGAATAAGTGTTCAGATTGTAAAGGCAGAGATGAATGAGAATGAGAAGGTTCATTTTTGTGAACTAGAGCAAGGAGCCATCCTTGAAGAGGATGATGCAAAGGAGAGACTAACTGACAGTCTTGAGAATTGTTTGAAGGATTGGAATCATCATACTGATGTGCTGATAGAGAAGGAAATAATTTCAGGACAACATACTGAAATGCTAGCAGAGGAAAGAAAGGCACTGAGGCCTTATGATTTTTGTTTTAACAATTGCTTTGTGAATGCAGATTCTGTTGATGCTAAAGAAAAGTTGGCACCATTGGGTAGTCAATTAAAGGAGGAGGAGAATTCTGTGGAAGATTTTAATCCATGGAGTGAAGAATTTAAGTTGCTGGAGATTATGCTGAATCGGCAGGATTTAATGCAAGAGAGAGAACCTCAATTTCAAAATTGGGGATTGCACAATGTGAAAATACAAAGGAATGAAGACAGTGAAGAATTTATGAGTCTTGGAGGAGACTTAGGATTGTTGAGGAAGGAATTGGTGATTGAATCATCAATTGAGACCATTGGGTCTTGTGGTTTTGAAATTGACAATTTGACAGTGGTTACAGGCATTGCGGAAGACAATCCATCACTTGGAGTTGTCTTGAATGAAGATGGAACGTTGAAAGAAGGTGAGACAGTCATGCCTCATGTAAGGGAGCTTGTTATTACTGTTGATGACAAGAAGGAGCTGATTTGTCTACTGAACAAAGAGAAGACCAGAGGACATAATTTTGGGACTGCTACAGCAGTGGAGAATCAGAATTTTATTCTGATAGAAGATGAAAATGCAGAGCTTGAAGAACTTGAATTGATTGCCAGAATCAATCAAGAAGAGGATGGACAATTACTAAAGATTGTCAAGGAAGAAGAAGAAGATGCTAAATTCAATTTGCAGCAAGAGTGGCTGAATTGTTTGATGAACACATTCATAGAAGAGACTAAAATAGCAAGGCAATAGATTGAAGTGTTGCCAGAGGAGGAGGAGACACAAAGATTTTATAATTTTGATGTTTGCTTCATGATTGCAAGTACTGATGGAAGGACTAAGGGATGTTTAGTCCAGGAGAAGAAAAGAGGTGATGATAGTGACTGGAAATTTAAATACCAGTCAAGAGAACTGCTGAAGTCAGAGAATGAAGAAATTGTCATGGGTGACAATCAAGAAGAGTTTTACTGTTGCAGAAAACAAGAGGGTATGGATGATTGGGTGGCAGTTAGAGCGGGGGCTAGAGCAACCGCAGGATTTCAGCAAGCTAGCACAGGAGCTAGAGATAGAGTAGAAGCAGCAGTAAGGACTGAGCAAGCAATGGCTCAACAAATAAGAACTCAGCAAGCAGAAACAAAAGTGGAAGATCATAAATCAAGAGGAAGCAGTATCCAGCAGTCAGAAGACATATTAGACAGATAAATTGAATTTATGAGAAAGCTAATGATGAAAGTATCTGAGAAGAAGATAGCAGCAAGAAACCAAAGAAGCAATAACAACAAGAGAAAGACAATCACAGACTGTGAAAGCATAACAAGTGGAAAGATGCAGCATAAGATATGGAAGCCTGGAGAAGTGCAAAAGAAGAGTATTGCAACAGATGATCAGTTGCAAAACAAAGTATGGGATCCAGGAAGACAAGGATGAAAGCACATGATTAGGAGATCATGAATCATTTTAACCTGGGGAGTCTGATGCAAGGGCATTAGGCTGAAACAAATTCCATCCATTTTTGTTAGACTTAGGGGTTTCTAGTTTTCAAGAGAGTTAGGTTTTATGTAGTGAATTTAGTGGGTTTTAATTAATTCTAGTTAAATGTGTAGAGAATTGTAACTGCCCTCGAATGATTAGTGGGCATATGAAGAGATGAGAGATTCAGAAAAACTGCAGAGTCGAAATGAGTTGGAATCAGTTTCCACAAATCTAGGGACTTAGTCTAAATTTAGGAAATCTGGAAATTTAGGAGTTTTGTTGAGCTGTTAGAGGAGCTGAATCGATTCATTATTTCTTGTATAAATGTAAGCCTCAAAGGCATTAATAGAGAGACCTGCATAGACCTGTATAGACCTACATAGAGCTAGAGGGACAGAGTAGTGTGGTAAAAGGCCATCGAATTGAAGATCTGGCCGGAACCAGAGATTTCTGTAAGTAAATTCATTTATATGAAGGAACCTATTTTGGTATTATATGTGCATTGATTAATTTATGTATGGTTAAAGTCCTGTGTTAAGGATTTGATATATGAATGGTATGCGTGAGGAATGCCTTAAGTCTCTGTGAGAGAGTGTATAAGAAGTGCATGCTAAAGTTTTGCGTTAAATATTGAAGTGGTGATTATGGATTTTTGTGAATCGATCACAAAGTGATCGATTTCAAAACCTGCCTCTATTATTAATTGAACTTCTGTGCGAATGAGCTTGGAGTTCAATAAGAAATCATATAAAGACCAGTGTGATAAAACCTGTGTTAAGAGCCAATGGCAATGTGTTGATCCATTTCAAGAAGTAATGGTATGGCAATGCGTAATATGAGTCCCTGTGTAAAAGGTTAAAATTGTAGTCCTGTACATGACTTGGTTAATGGTGTTCTGCACGCCTTGATAAATTAGAATGGAAGCGCACAATCCTTAATTAAAAGTGTGGATTTGCATTTGTTGAAGGGTCGGAACAAGAGGTTATTAGTTCTTTAGATCTGTTTGAACCGAAGCGTTGAATCGGGTATGCAAGGGTGTGTGTTAAACGTTGATGAATCGAAGGTTACATATGAAGAGGTGGAACGGTGAGAGAAGAGGAACCTGAGTTAATAGTAAAGGCGGGTCCCAGAAGGAAAACTAGTGGTATTCACAAAGTTTAGGAATGGTATTTGGTTTTTGTGAAAAAAATGCGATATCACTCGTTGGAGGATGCATGTCCTGGAGTGGTTTTCGGAAACCACCTATTTTGCACTTTTTCTGAATGTTAAAGTCCTGTGGGGAAAATAATGCGATTTGCGTTTGATCAGTTCTGTGAAGGATTTAAGGATTTGTGTTCGATCAGTTCTGTGAAGGATCTACGGGCATTCGCAATGAAAAGTTGTGGTTTCGTTAACGGGACGGTGAGCACTTATTCCATTGCGAATTATTTAATTAATGTTGAGTGGGCCCAAAGGTTAGTGGAGCTGGCACTTTAATTTAATGCCGTGAAGGTTTCATATAATGGGTATTGATGTCGGATTTTATTGAAATGTGGTCAATATATAAGTGTGGGGCCGAATAATAAGATATGTTGAAGTTTAAGGTGTAGTAAAATGTTTTGTGAGGCAAGTCAAATATATAACAAGGTTTTCTTTGGAGGAGAAAGGAGAGAGAGCTTCCGCATAAGAGTTGAATGTTGGGAAGTGTTTTTGGTCATGGGTTTGACCATTGGTTGAAAGTAAAGTTCCGCTCATGTATTCGGTTGTATGGCTTTATAAATCATAGTGAAATGATTTATAAAGGAGCTTCCGCACTTGTCCATATAGATTGCCAGTCCAGCAGATAAATATTGTGAGTTGCCCAGATTGGTTGAGATTTATTTGGGTTCAAAATTGGGATGCATTTATATGCATAGAAGGTTCAAAATGTGGGTTTAGCAAGTAGGCATGCCATCAAAAGTACGTTGTAAGAACTCAATCACTAGACATATAAGGGGAAGTCAAAGAGAGAGAAGTATAATGTAGACCAAAGTGTTGAAAGAAATAGACCCTGAGGAGGTGAGACTTACAGGTGCGACAAGTCTCTTTGATGAGTAAGTACCTATGCTATAGGCGGCGGGGGAGGCATACCTATGCTCGCTGAGGCAAAGTACAAACAATAAGGCGTCCGGAAAACCACGGGACTGGCCAATATGGTACATGCTGGCATAAACATGAGCCAGATAAACAACACTATAATGAATCCCACATACATATTGTGCCTGGGATAACAGCCAGGACTTGTACAATGATATCTGATTACATGAGATATAAATGCAACCTAGATGCCCCTGAAAATAAGAAAGGGATCTGAAAATATGACTGATATATGCAAACAAAAAGGCGTTGCAAGCAGCTGAGGCCGACATCATCAAATGTATGGGGTTGCATCAAAGGATGTAATGAAGAGGTCATTCGAGTGTGTGGGGGGCTACGTGTAGGGCCACCCCCTCATGAGGGCTGAGACATCTCACACACACCTGAGAATCACCGACATTAGCTACTACATCACTGAACCATCAAGTATATGGATCTCGATCATGCTGAAAGGAGCTGGAGCTGAGAAACAATCAATTCAAAGGGAAATAAGGAGTCCCTTTGCCTGATCCGAGGCACCGAACAGGAGTGGAAGTTGGAACCAAGGTACACCGCCCTCTAGACCTATCTTCTGGAATGAATGAGCTGAATTCGACAGAAGGAGGTCCGCCATAGGTGAGGTAATAAGGGATCCTCAACTATGGCACGAGAGAAAATAGTAGAGTGACTGACAGACTGACACCAATGATGATGATGAAATGGGGGGTATTGAGTAGCGAACGTAAGACTTCCCTTGTTAGAGAATAAAGGGCATGGATGACCTGGCAACGACTGACACAATATCATGAGGGATAGGGGACAGTGGGACTAAAGGCCATAATGTGTGACACGAGAGAGGGACCAAGCAATGAAGAATGGAGGACTATAAATGGATTCAAAGGGACTCGGGATAGACTCCATGACTCAACTCGGATGCGCTAAACAAGGGTGACTCAATGGTGCTGCCACACAGAAAAGGTCCAATGGGGACCATAAAAAAATGAGTACAAGATGGTAACTCATGACGAAAATCGACACGAGCATGGACAAGTATCGAAGCAAAGTGGTGCCCTCGGTACGAGTGTTGCAAGTGAGGAAATTTGATTTTGAGGAGGGGTGAAGTGACGCTCCTTGGAAAAAATGTGTCCTAATGGAGTATCAAGTCACTAAAAACTAACAGATACCCATTTGAGGGCTCCGTGAGAGCTTTCCAACGGTACAGATGGTTCATCAAACTGGGCTACAGTTTTAGCCGTAGCAGGTGAAAGACAAATCAGGGGTTTTCTTTTAATAAGGCATTTTTCCTCCAATTTCACTCATTTGCAGGTGGAGCTGTGGTGAATGTAGTGGGGAGAGAAGGCCTTAAATCTTACAACAATCATAGCAAACAAACTGACCATTGGAATTGAGATCCATCAGTTGCAGGTAAGACTTGGCCTAATCCTACTCTTTCATTTCAGTGGATGAAAGTTCAGTTTAGGTAACCAGAGCTCATGAACAGGCCAGGTCACACTTTTGGGGGTTTGTTCTGCAACCTGGGTAGCAGGTACTGGGCAGAAAACTGCGACCTATCCCAGGAAATGACCTGAAAAGTGCGACCTGTCAGAGAAAGGGGGTTTCAGTGCTATTTTTGGCTGAGATCTGGGAATTTTATGGTTAAGGGGCATAGGTGCCCCCAAGCATGTTGTGGTCAGGCCAAAATGTATTTAGAAAAATGGGGAATCTAAACACATTTTAATGATGTGGTGCACCATTTGTTTTCGTTATGGTTATGTAGTTTGAGAAAGGGAATGGAGGATTACCAATCTCTTTTGGTATTGCATATATGAATCAAATGGACTTTAAGTTTCCAGATTGGTGTACATGGTGTCATTATCCCAAAGAGAGGATTTGGAGATAATGAACTGGTGCTCTCCCAGAAAACTCACAGGTTGGTCAACAACAATGTCGAAGGGACTGGGTTGTTTATGTAATATGAAGGAATGATGAGGGGTATCATCCCTAGAGTGATATGAAGTGATATGGGACTCTAGAGGTTCTTCTAAATGTGGAAGAATAATGGTACTAGAGTCGACATGACCAGATACACTAGAAGAGTTGTGGAGAATTTCTTCTCCTGGTCTCTCAAATATGGGTGCCCCCTTACCCAAACATTGGGTGTCAATATAATGGTCACAAGGTGTATGTGGTTTTAATGCATGGGTTCGATGTAAGGGGGGATAGATAAAGTTAGGGGTGGTGACTACTTCCATAATGTCGTCATAGTAATAGAAGATGGGGTGACTGGTGGAAGAAAGACCACCTGACGCGGCGAAGCTACCTAACTCATCATCATGAGAAGAGAGGTTCACATGCGCATCGTCACAAGTGGTGACAGAAGAGTAAGCAGATAAAGGATCTATCGATGTTGAGCCCAGGGTGCCCGCTGAAGGGAGTTGAAGCGAAACATCAGGGGAAGTCTCCAAGGGGCCTTCCACCGAGGGTCTCATGGATGATGATAGGTAGAAAATGGTGGACGAAGGTTCGACATCAGGAGAGGGAATGTCAATGGGAGCATTTGTGTCCTTTATTTTTTCCGAAGCAAAATGCGCAAATAAGGGAGTGGTGGACTCGTTGTACTTGGCCTTGAATTGGCGCACTGCTTCCAAAGAGGAGCAATACTCTTCAAGGCAGGGACAAAGGTGGGTATAGTGGCCATGGAAATCACACAAAGCACAGGGGTGGTTGGTATGAATAGTCTTTGGGTTCCTGGCTGCAGTCGAGGAAGGAACAGAGGTTTTTGGGACCATAGACTTAGGGGACGCAATGTCAACCATGGGCTTGAGATGAGGCAACTCCGGACAATTATGGGTGGCATGACTGACAACATCACACAAAGCACACTGGATGGTATGATTTGGAGGCTGAGGAGGGGCAGGGTTTGTCGGGGCAACCTTGTATTTTGATGCCTTCTTGCGATCTTTTCCCTTCTTACCCGAAGTGGTCGCAACAGGAGGTGGTTCCTGTTGAGGTGGCTGAGGCACTGTTGTAACGGGAGAAGTTGCGGGACCAGTTGAACCAGGGTCAAATCAAAATAAGGTTGGGTTTGACCAAGCGGGGTAGCAGCTGGAGGATCAAGGTACTAGATGGGAATCCCAAGGGTCAAGTTAGGAAGAGAGAGGGTGGCCATGATAGGTACCGTGTACACTCCTAGGGGAGGAGCTAGGAACGTTATCTGACCAAAGGGGTAGTGGCCAAGCGGGATGACTCCTAAATGGTTAAGTCCTGGTGGAACCATTCCAGGAGGGTAAAGAGGCGCATGGATACCAGCTGAAGGGCCAGGAGGAGGAGGTCCAAAAGGCTGAATCGAAGGGCTAGGGGACTGTTGACTAGCCGAGGCAGGCCACTTGAGGGCAGCCCGAGACAATTGCATCATGCAAACATTTGATGAGCTGGGATCAGAGATAGGAGGGGCAAGACCAGGGAATGTACCAAGCAATGAGGACTCTTTGTAGACTCCGGGTGAGACACTGGTCAAAGGATCGACGGTTTGCTTATTGGCCATTGAAGAGATGGTGGACTCAGAGGAGTTTTGAGACTTCGGTTCGTAATATGTAAACTTGTCAATGGTGACTATCTTTCCATTATGAGGGAAGAACATCTTGCGGTGAACCGCATATGGGACAATAGACATCGCATAGGTGTAGCTACGACCCAATAGAATGTTGTAATCTAAGGGGGCATCTATGACTTATACGTCAACGCAAACAGTCTTGCCCGCAAGAGTAATAGGAAAATTAGGGAATAGGCCAATGGGATGGGAGGCCTGGCCATCCCTCGATTAGAGAGTGATCATGGAAGGAGCCAACTCAGGTGATCTGAGTTTCTTCCAAACCGAAGCAAACATCACACAGGTAGATGCCCCCTCATCAATGATGCACTGGGAAACGTTGGCGTTCTGGATCTTGACTGGGATTTGGAAGGCAACGGAAGCAGGGAGAGGAGGATGTTCTGACCGGTCAACATCAAAGACAATCAATCGATTGTTGGAAGGATCTATAGCGCCCATGGAATATAGTAGAGCTTTTCATTGTGAAGGGCATGACTGGAGGAGTTCCAGCGTTGAAATGGTAGCAGGAAATTGTACCAAATCATCTACTATGCTATACGAATGGGAAGCTTTGCCAGAAGCATCATTTCGGCATAGTGGTCCTTTAGGGATCTTGGTATGAACCTCCACCTTAGGCTGAGGGATCTGCAAGGGGCCATTAGGTGTTGAAAGAGGCTCTGTAGAGACCGAAGGAGGCGGCTTGGGGACAAACATAGTGGGAGGCTTGTTGTACTGACGGGACCGAGTCTGAAGATTGATGTCTAAGGTTAGAGATTAGGCAGAGTTCATCATGAGAACCTGGTAATCAGAGGTACCAAATGGAAGAGGTTGAGTGGCCACCTATCCTTCAGGTGGTTGGGTAGCCACAAATCCCTGCTATGCATCCACCTGCTCTTGAGGGGGCAGTGGTTGCTGTTGCGGGGGTTGAGAAGGCAAGGGAGGTGGAGGTGCTAATGCTGGAGGAGCTGGAGCACCAAGCTGCGGATACGGATAATAAGGAGGTTGGGTAACAATGTGGTAAATAGGAGGTTGGGCCAAAAGATGAGGCATTCCATATCCTGGATACGTGCTACCGGGAGGGGGAAAAGTGCAGGAGGTGCTGCCCCCCCAAGGAAAACCATAGCCCATGGGAGGTTGAGCATATGGATGAGAGAGAGCTCCAACGATACTGTCGGCGGCATGAGGTTCCCCCGGTGCGTTGGCATCACTGGGTTTGGGAAGATCAGGTAGAACGGTATAAACATAACCCGACTGAGCGTAGATCAGGTCATATATTAACGCCATTTGGAGGGAGGCTTCTTCGGTTTGAGGAAAATGCGATGCGACATCTTTCCCGATAGGGGGCAAGAGAGATTGAAGGAACCAATCCATGTAGACATGGTCTTCGAAGGTAGGGTATTGCATATACTCTTTTTTCTCTGCCATTCCTGTACATGATCGGATAGGCGGGTCACAGATGATTGACGAAAATAAGTCAAAAGTTCGATACCAGTGTCATAACGAAGGGGAAGCTGGAAGTAAGACAAAAAATCCTGGGAAAGAGTCACAAAGGTGGTATGAGAGGAAGTGGCCTGATCAACATACCACTTAGAGGGTTCACCTGTAAGCGTTCATTGGAACAACCGAAGACAGAAAGAGTCATCGGTAATGGAGTTAGACGAACACCACATGTGGAAATATCGAACATGATTTGAAGGATATTCTCCAGCAAGGCCTTCAAACTTTAGGATGTTGGAAGGGAGATTTTTCGGCATAGCAGGCCAACTAGCGTCATGGTGTATAGGGTCGTTTATCAACTGGTCAAAATCAGGGAGCCTGAGGCCTGCCATGAAGGGGAGAAAGGGCACAGCTGGGGTAGCGGCTGTTGCAGTCCCACTAGTGGTATTCCTAGCCTGAGGGCCGGGGTTACCACTAGCATTAGGTCCTGCACCAGACATGGTTAAGGTGTCAGGGGGAGAACCAAAAGCAGAAAGAGAAGGAGAACCCAAAGGACCAGAAGAAGAGTCGGGGTGCAGACTCGGTGGAGGACTAACTCGAATCCTACGTGGAGGAGTAAGTCTTCCTACCGGAAACTGATGATGAAGGCCAAGAAGTATCCAAGATAAATGACTTGGTGGCGTAATGGTGATGACACAAACACGGCACAAAGGAAAAAGAGACCGACAAGGGCAAGGAGGTGTAGGATCAACTGATTACAATGTTGAAACAAGGGTAGAGAGGTGCATGATCAATTGATTTCAATGTTTTAGAGTCTTTTCTTGGCGGTGTTAACCAAGCCCTTTTTTGCTTAGGGTGTGTGTGTAAAAGTGTGTAAATTTTAATTTTTAAACCCAATCGTTTGTAGAGAAAAAGAAAAAGTGTACTGTATAGCTGTAAATAAACCTGCAAATTACAGTATATAGGCCTGCAAAAACAGAAAATAAACAGCTAATAATGCAATAATCTACACCCAAGGAGGCGGCTCTTTCAACAACTAGTCTATAGGTGAGTAAAAAACTAATCAAAACACACTAAAAAAGCCAATAGATCTAAGGTCAAGAGGGATAGGGATCTAACAGACAAAATTTGCTGGAAAGTGGTGTAGAAAACAACGACAAATCAAAGGAAAAATTGCTGTAAAAAAGGTGGCAAAAGGCTATCTCCTGAAGGGAAATGGAGTGAACACTAGAGGAAAACCCAAACAAATCCAGATGAGGTGATTTGGATGGATAACAAGCCGACCTGAAGTGGATCTGAAGGTGAGGTATCAGATCTGAAAAAATGGCTGAAGACTCTGAAATTTCAGACAACCTGCAACAACAAAAACTCTTCCACGAAAAGTGGAGGGTACTAAAGCCCTAGGGGGCTAGGTTCCCACTTATTTGAGCGAAACAGAACAAGTACAAGTCTAAAATGGGTGGAGATGGAGGTCAGACAACCTTGAACAGAGGCTCAGACAAACCCAGAAAACTTTCAGAAAAATCCTTGCAAATAGTCCAGGCCGCATATTCTGACCTGTTTTCAACAGAGGTCGAAGTTTTTGGGCTGAAAAGTGCGTCCTGAGGGTCCAGGTTGCAGGTTTTGGGCCAAAAAGTGCGACCTGCACTTCCGGTACTCTCGGCGGCAGGTTTAAGAAAAGTTGCCGTCTCAGCTGCGGCTGATGTCTGTCATCTGCGCAATCGGTCTAAAAACACACGGAAGTCAAAATTTTTATCGTTTTAGGGTTTTATAGGTTAAAAAAAACATCAAGAAAAGAAAAAACAAGGGGTTGAAGAGAAATCCTTGGGTTTGAAGCAGCTGGATATGCAAGGATTAGAAAAACGACAGCGGTCGTAATCGTAAACCCGTGTGGAGTTGCCAATTGTTAGTATGAATCTTAATTACAAGCATACGAAAAAAGACCACTTTAGCTGTGCATAACAAACAACCCTAACATCAGAGATGGCTGCTAATATCCTCAGATCTGTAGTTAGATGATCAAGATAAATGCTGCAAAAATCTAGATCTATGCATTAGAATACATTAAGCAGTAGAAAGAAAAAGATTTACTTCATGCATCCAATAGACAAGACAAGAATATAATGAATGAATTTTGTATTAATGGCACCTGGGAGGAAAACACAAGAGGTGTTCCCTGTTCTCTTCAATGGGATGGGTTCTTGTCAGTCCTCAGCACTTCAGATCTAGAATTCTTCTCTCTTGATGGTGTAGAAAACCCAAACAAAAAATGGTAGCAAAATATGACTATGATGGTGGATCAATAGTCAGACTAAAAGTATAGATCCAGAGTGATCTTTAGGCAACAAAAGGTGATAAATGAATGGAAAAGCCCTTCTATTTATAACAAAATATTGAGTTAGTCTAGATATTGGTGCATAATTAAAATATTATTAACCAAATCAAGATTCAACTTTTATGGAATATTTTATTATATTTGTTGGAGGGAAAAAGAATTTGACTTGGGTCAAATCCCTTTATTTGTAAATAATAAATAAATAAATGATTTATTTATCATTTTAAGGATGTGGTTGAGTAATAATCAAATAAATAATGATTTATTTAATTATTTAGGGGTGATTTAGTCATATTTAATAAAGAATATTATTTAAATAAGGTTTAAATAATTATTCTTAGAAAATAATAAGATAAATAATGATTTATCTAATTAATTTCCTTGTTTTGGGTTAAATATAACTAGGAATATTAATTAAACTGTTGTTTAACTAATCATTCCTTGAGGAAAATCAAACAAATGTATATTTATTTAATATTTCCTCATGGGGTTTTTTGTTTAGATCATAAACAACTTAATAAAGGTGGTTTACTAAGTTATTTTCATAGTGAAAGCAATTTTACTTAGGGTAAAATTGGTCTTACATGGTGTACTTGGGTCCATCTAATGATAATAGGTTAGATGACCAAAAAAAGGTGTAACAAGGATGATGCTGATTTGCAAGACTCCAAAAATCTGCAAAAACATATTGTTGATCAGCCTATCAGTCAGTTGCCTACCAATCACATTCCCAAGGCGTTAATCTCACTTGAGAAGCTCTTTGATCACAATGATGTCTCAGTTAAACCACAGTTGGCTGAAACATAAGCAGAATTGGAAGATTTCAATTTGGGCACAGAAAAAGAACCAAGGCATGTGAAGTTGTCAAAAGTTTTATCAGAAGAAATAAAGGCTGAATACCACAAGCTGTTTTGTGAATTTGTTGATGTTTTTGCCTGGAAATATGAAGATCTTAAGACATATAATACAACTATAATTGAGCATAGGACACCATTGAAGGATGGTACTAAGCCATTCATGCAAAAATTAAGGCAAATCAATCCACTATTGTTACCAGTGATGGAGAAGGAAGTTAAGAACTTTTGAATGCCAAAATCATCATTCCATTGAGATATTTAGATTGGGTTGATAATCTAGTTCCAGTAAGGAAGAAGAGTGGTGAATTCAAACTATGTGTAGATTTCAGAAATCTTAACAAGTGCTCCAAGAAAGATAACTATCCTTTGTCAAAGATGGAGCATATTCTTCAAAAGGTAACTAGTTCAGACATAATTTCTATGTTAGATGGTTTCTCCGGGTACAATCAAGTTTTAGTTTGGCCGGAAGACCGAGAGAAGACAAAATTCACAACTCCTTGGGGAACATCCATGTATGCAAATATGCCATTTGGGCTTATGAATGTCGAAGCTACTTTTCAGCGTGTTATGGAATTTGCATTCATTGGAGAAATGGACAAATTATTGGTCATATGTTTAGATGATATTACTGTTTATTCAACTTCAGATCAAGAACACCTTCAACACTTGAGACAAGTATTTTTTAAATGAAGAAAATATGGTATATCATTGAATCCAAAGAAGTCCCATTTTTCTCTCAAGGAAGGTAAGATGTTGGGTCACATAGTTTCAAAATATGGAGTGAAAATTGATCCTAAAAGAGTGATTGGAATTCAATATTTAACACTTCCAAGATCCAAGAAAGAGGTTCAATCTTTCCATGGTAAGATCAATTTCTTAAGAAGGTTCATTCCAAATTTTACTGAAGTGGTGAACCATATTACATGTATGTTGAAGAAGGACAAAGAAGTCAAGTGGACCATTGAATCCATAAATTCATTTGAACTGATCAAAAAAACTATCATTGAAGCACGTCAGGTGGTAAGCCCTGAATACTCAAAGCCTTTCTTGATCTTCTCATTTGCCTCCCAAGATACTATTGCTACTATTTTGTTACAAAAATATTCAGAAAATAAGGAAGCTCCCATAGCATTTTTTAGCAGAGCACTTAGAGATTCAGAATTGAAGAATGAAATGTTGGAAAAGCATGCCTATGAATTAGTAAAATCTCTAAAAGCTTTTAGAATTTATATTCTGCATGCTCAAGTTATTGCTTATGTACCTTCATCTGATGTTAGAGAGATATTAGTTCAGCCTGATATTGATGGAAAAAGAAGCAAGTGGGTGACTAAAGTTCTTGAGTTTGATTTAGAGATAAAGCCTACTAAACTAATCAAGTGTCAAGGATTAGCCAAACTACTAGTTGAAGAAAATTGTAAAGTTTTGGGCTTGAATTTCATGGATGAAAACTTTGAAGGACAATATCTTGAACCTATAGACAACATGGCAGTGGATGTAAAGCTTTCTGAATGCAACTGGTATAAAGACATCATTTATTTTTTGCAACATTTTAAACCTCCTCCAAATTATGATAAGAGCAGAGTAAGATATTTGAAAATGAAAACTGTTAAATTATACATTAAAGATAATTGTTTATATTAGAAAGGTCCTACATGAGTTTTTTTGAGATGCATTGACCCAAATGAGTCTAAGAAACTTATCTTTGATATGCATAGTAGTGTGTGTGGAGGACATCACTATTGGAGAACTACTGCATACAAAATATTAAATGCTGGCTATTTTTGGTCCAGCTTGTTTTCTGATGTATGTGTTGAGGTGACAGCATTTGAAAAATGTCAAAAGGTCACCGGCAAGAAACATTTGAAGTCTTTTCCTCTCAAGCCCATAGTTGTTTCTACACCTTTTCAACAATGGGGCTTAGATTTCATTAGAGAAATTCATCCAATTTCGAGTGGACAACATTGTTGGATTCTTGTTGCAACTGATTACTTCAAAAAATGGATTGAAGCAATACCTACCAGGAATGCTACTCATAAAGTTATCATCAATTTTCAAGAGGGAATCATAACCACATTTGGATGTCCATCAAGGTTAGTAGCAGATAATGCAGCTACTTTTAAAGCCACTCCATTAGTAAATTTATGTGAAGATTATGGAATTTAGCTCACTCACTCTACAACTTACTATCCCCAAGGGAATGGTTTAACTGAATCATCAAACAAAATTTTGGTAAGAATCATCACCAAACTGTTGGAGCAAAACAAGAAAGCCTTGGATTCTGAAGTTTGCTTTATGGGCAGAGAGGGTGACAATAAAAAAATCTATTAATACATCACCTTTTCAAATGGTTTATGGAACTGATGTTGTTTTCTAGTTCAACTGGCCATTCCTTTAGCTAAATTTCTGCAAGATCATGAAGCTGAGCTAGATGATATGACCAAGAGAGTTTATTAAATCATAGAAGTGTAACAAAAGCAAGAACAACAAAGTAATTTGGTAAGAAAATATCAGCAAGCTGTAAAGCAAGTTTTTGATAAAGGAACTAAAAAAAAGTTTTTCAGATTGGAGATCTAGTGTTGAAGTGGGATGCACAACATCAAGATCCAGGTAAGAATTCCAAATTTGATGCTTTATGGTTTGGTCCTTTTAGAATCTCAAACATTCTGCAGAAAAATACTTTTCAGTTGCAACATCTTGATGGAGCAAAGGTGTTTGGAGGCCCATTAAATGGGCGCTTTCTCAAAAAATTCTTTTACTAAGGCTGTTGGTAGCCTAAATCCACTGTAAATATCGGTGTGTTTCATAATAAGACTCCATAGCCCAATGACAAGGCACTAAAACTAAAAAATATTCTTAGAGCCTCACAACGAGAGCTCTATCCTCTGTGGAGCCAATGTTAGTAGAATCCTTTGCTAAGTCATGAGTCCATTCCATAGTTTTATTTTTAGGATTAAATGTAAAAAAAATCATTTTAAAAAAAAATTTATTTTTGGTCGCTACCGGAATTTCCAGAAGCACTAGTTTTATCCCTTTCGGACAGTCTGTTATTTTCCTATTTCTGTCTTTATATATATATATATATATATATATATATATATATATATATATTCCGATGTTGTTGAAATTTCCAGAAGCATACTCTGTTTAAAAAAAATAATAAAATGAAAAAGTGCATCTGCTTTAGTTAAAGCATGTGTCATAGTGTAAATACACCTCAAATATTTTTTAAATCTTTTTATATCTCATGATAGGTGTCGTATTATAGTCAGTTAGCTTAAGTAAAGTCGTTATATATGTTGAACACATGTCATCCGTAGTTATGAATTGAACCATTAACCCATCCTACTTATCAAACCCCAAGTCAGTTTACACATGTTTAGGTATGTGTTTTTCTAAATCAAGGAGATCGTGGTTATTACACTACATGCCATAACCGATTGGTTGGCTACACAGCAGTGCTGTCGGAAATTCCGGCCAATCAACAACAAAGACTATGGAAGTGATTGTTTGTCGCAGATCTGCTAATCTCAAGACATCTAGAGCACTCCATACGGAAAACGCAACCAACTGAAGGTGGTGATGGAGTATCACATGGTGCACATCATGGTGATGAATATTTTCAATGATGAAATATGATTTGCATGGGGTGATGAACCAAAATTTGATATTAAAACCACCTAAAAAAAAAGAGAATGTCATTCAGAGTTTTTAGCTGTTTGAGTTCGAATTTGTTAAGTCATATTTTGAGAAGGAGACTGGATTTCAGACAAGATTCCATAGGAGAATACAAGCCACACCTTTAAGGTAGAACTCTTCCTACTCTTCCACCTATCAGCTGTAGGAGACAGTTATTTATTTTTCTGAAGATGACTAAAACAGGTGGTAAGATATATCAAATAGAGCCATAGGGTGCAAATTTGGTTGATGCTAATTCGAGGGTAAGAACTCTGTTTAGTAGTTGGGATGGTATCCTTTTTGTACCAGGTTGGGGATCTCCCACTCAGGAGTTGGACAAGAGTTTTCTAACTCTTTTAATGGACAAGAGGCTACAGTTTATGGCCTCACTTTGCAGGTTTCTGAAGACTCCATTGCTGAAGTCTTTAACCTTCCCTAAGAAGTAGAAGGGTGCTTCAAGGGACAAGTTCTTACAAGAGGTGATCTCAACAACTTCCTCAAGGATGCTCATAGATATCCAAACTGGGTAAAAGACATCCCAAGAAACTACCTTAAGAATGATTGGGTAGAGGAAATTAAACTTATCAAGATATACCTGACATGTGAAAGAAGGTATACAGTGGTATTCCTATATCACATGAGGCTTCTTTTTCATATCGCAGGGATGAAGACATTGAATCTGCCATTTTTCTTGTTGAAAATCCTGACCAAGATGTCAGCAAGGGTTCAGACCCATAATGATGTTTCTGAGTATAGCTTGTACCATCAAGATTTGATAAAAGTTCTGGTTGAAGAAGAGTCGAGGAAGAGAAACCAGAATTGGGACCACTTTCTATTCTATAGGGTAGGCCAACCTACACCTACGCCTCCAATCCCACAGTCAAACCCTCAACTTGCAAAGAGAAGAACAAAAAGAAAGGCCAAAAAAGAAAATTTTCATAAGAAGGCCAAAGGTAAGAAAGAGAAGGTTTCTGCAGGCAAAACTGAAAGAAAGGTGGAAAAAGGAGAGAGCTCCTCAGCAAGCAAGCCCAAGTCCATGAAGATAGTACCCCCTATTCCTCCATTTCCTAATGTTTACACTAGAGCCAGAAGAGGAAGATCTGCAACAATAGATAAGTCAAAAGCGTAGGTGCTACTGGAATTTCCGAAAGCACATATTCATAAAAAGTTGCAGAAGGAATATCAGCCTACACCATCAGATGAAGAACTCCTAAAGGATGCTGGATATGAAATCAACAATAAAAATAATAAAGAAGAAGCTAAACCTATTGCTAGCACCAGAAAGAGGCATACTAGAGACAACAAAAATTTTAGGCTTAAGTCCAAGTCTCTACATAATCCAAACCTAATGATAGAGGTTATTGATATTGAAGGTAAATATTAAGGTTCAAAAACAAATAAATCCATGAAGAAAAAGAAGAACACAACCCCTTCAGAACAACACTCAGAGCCCTCAAATAGAAGAAAACACAAAAGGGTTCTAAGGAGGAAAAATATATTGTTAAGGAGGCAACTAAAAGAGAAACTAGATCCAGATCATCAGCTGCTGGTAGCAAAAAAAACTTAGATAAACTGGCTGAAGCTGCAACACACATAGAGGGAAGGTAAAAATGTTTTTGGTACTAGTTCCTTTTTGCTTATCAGTTACAATTTTGAACAACAACTTATGTGTCATGGAATACAAGTCAACACATAATTTTCAACATTTTCTGTGTATTTTTAAAAAAGAAATAGGGCGCTACCAGAATTTCCGGTAGCATTCCAAATTTTGTGCAGTTACAGGTTTTTACGAGAATTTCTGGAAACACCTGTTTTAACTGAATTTTGACGCTTGTTAGCAAGTTTTTCCGAGCCAGTTAAGGATGGATAAGAACCCATAACAAAATGGATAATACAAGTGATGGTGAGAGGTGGTTATGAGGTTGTTGGAGGTCTTATTAAATGAAGCTGCATGGATATTAAAGACCCAAGACACAAGGAGATAATTCAGTAGGAAAAAGGGCAGCATGATAACACATTCAACGCCCATAATTCTTCTCTTCTTCTTTTTCCATCTGTCCTTTCTGTTAGATTTCGAGGAGATAAGGATGTAATGTGTTTTGACACATATGTTATGTTAGAATTAATGTTTCCTTCTTTTTAGAAGAGATGGAGTTGGTTCCTCTCTTGCTATATATAGCACTTGTAAATAATATTTCTAGGTGGGATGTTAGTCTCACTGAAGACTGAATATAATAAAAAAAACCTTTTTTCTTCATGCTGGAGGATTTTGTGACTCAAGGAACATCTAATGTGTGGTGTGTATATTTGATTTGTTAATTTCTTCTAAAACATGAATTGCAACAACTAGTAAAGTGTGAGTGAGAAGCTGTTAAAGGATTTAACAATAAATTATTTGCTTTCAGTTTTCTACAAGTTATATGTGTGTATTAGAGCATGTCAGTGAAGATTTCATAAAGGATTTGTGGAATACTTTATACATGCAATCTATTTTCTGAATGTTGTTTTACTTTGCATAAACATAGTTTGTGTAAAGAACTATCATCATAGTTGTGGGACTGATTTAGGATACGGATATTTCCTGAAATAGGTACCAACTATTCATCTTCTTCCACTTGTATACTCTTCTCCCTATACTACCTTTTACCCACACAATTTATACTTTCCATAGCTTGCCAAATGCATGAAAGTCTTAAAGAACTTATATCATTTCAAAATCTTTGAGAAAGCCATCCCACCACTCAAACAACCCCTTTAAAATTTGAAATGAACTATGATGTGTAAGGCTTACTCCTTAAGCATTTAAGGAGTGACTTCTTATGCTAACAGTTCCCATGTTGGCTACATTGTTAGCGGATCTATTTTGGCCATCATTTTTTATATCATCCATATTTTCACGTTCTATAAGATCATATAACTTTGAATATTTCTAATTGTTGTCATCAGTATCATTGTCTTATTTTTGGTGTATGATATCCATATTGTTAAGACAAATGGTAACTTCTAACTGATCATCATGTGAAGTCTCATCTCTAGCCTTATGTCTCCATTTTTCTAAATAAATATTCTCATCATTATCAACTTAAAGTCATTGTGCTTAAACTATACAATAACAAAGATTTGTTTCACATATTTTATTATTATAAGACCCATAATCGTCTTCAACATCATCATGGATGTCTATTTCTTCTCTGTTACCTAATCCCTCACCTATATTTTGTCCCTTATCATTATTTTGCTTCATATTCATTGATATATCATCAAATGCATGCCTTAACTGCTACTTATATTTATATTTTTAGAGTGAAAGAAATACCTACTCACAAAGAAATACTAGGGCCATGTTGGCGGGGCGAAAATGTATGACCAACAATAAGGGTATCTCCCCAGTGTGAAGTCCCAATTAGACCTCACACCATTTGGGATAGGAGTCCCATCCAGTATGTGGGCCCCACTACGACCATGTTTGTGTCTTTTCTCTTGGATCTTGAATGAAGAGATGTTAATGTGAGGCGAGTGTGAAATACCCAAAGAGCAAGGAAAAATCAATCCACAAATGATAAACTTGAAATACAAAGTACAAGATCATAACAACACAATAAAAAGACCAAGTACATCTCTAGATGAATTAGTTAGTTGAAATCATATGATATATAATAGAGTAAAAGAACACTAGAAACTATTTGCAACGTAGTTTATAACTAATACTAATGTAATGTGTGGAATAAAAGAGCATGTATCCAACAAATATATGAGTAATAAACCATGAATTAGTTCACCAACCTATAAATCATATGAAAGCAAAAATGCACACGCAATAGAAGTATCAGATAGCCATTACAACCACCATTAAAGTGCACGACAAGATGCCAATACTGAAGAGCTTCACATTGATAATGTTGCAATATCATGTACATGTGCCATAGGTCCATGAGAATCCAATAGTGGAAGGCAGAATGCTCATATCATATCCAAAATAAGTCCCTAGACTCATCATAACTCTGTCCAAAATCACCAAGAGTAAGAGTGCTCCCAACTACCTAAGTGCTAACAACGATCTCAATGTTAAAAGATTCAAGCGCTAAAAGTCCCTACCTTAGAGGCATGAGGATATGTTTATACAAATGGGTAGATAAAGTATTTTGGAAAACATCTGTTTCCTTGCGAAATTATTTTGGTGATCAGAGTCGTTAATCCTGAAAGGAAATTAATAAGTTCCCTCATGTATCTGGTAAATACCAGACTTGATATTTTTTTGCAGTGAACACCTTGAGGCAGTATGTGGTTGAGCTTAGGTAGGTTCATTGGGTTGCCACAAAACATGTGCTCTGATAATTGAATGGAACAATATATTTTTGTTTAAGGTATGTTCCCATGGTGACATGGCCTCCCTTCGTTGGTAGTGGAGTTGATTGGTGGAAACCATCTGCTGTGAGTGGATTTCTCTTCACCTTCCCCATGATCTTTCAACTACCTCCTGATATATTTGAATCCTAGTAACTTTTGATATTCCTATTGACTCTTACATAATTTATATGTTTCTCCTTTTCCATGATCATGACAAAATAATATTTACAACATCACAAAAGAGAAACCTTTTGAGTATGCTTTGATCTGAATTTATATTGTGCTTGGAGAAATAGGGAATGTTGTTGTAAATTTTGAGATGGCCATTTTTAGTATTGTTTCCACTGGTAATAAATTTCTCAAAAGATCTCTCTAGCTACTGAAATTAGCATAAGATAGGCTCGAAGATGGTAGCAAATAATAGTTCTGACAACAGGTTATTCTTGAGGACCGATAGATATGAATATACTTAAAAAGCATGCCCAAAATAGCTTCGACGACCAACAAAAATTCTTTTGGGGAGTGTGTCTTATCTATTATCAGTAACTCCTTAAAATATGCTCTCAAAACTATTCCCACACCTGCCAATAATAACTAATAGACATGACAAATATTTCCCCATATGGGCCTTCCAATATCTTTTGGAGATAACACAACTTTTGCACAAATATAACATGACAATAAACCCTTAAACGACGTGCCTTGTTTGCCACTAAACAACTCTACGCAACCTCCTTGTAAAACATAGAAACCATGCATGTGGGTATAAAGTAGTGCAACTTTCCAACAACTTCAACCTCGATGACAAATCAAAAATATCTACAATTCGTGTCTCTTCTTGTTTTCTTCCATTTCAAATGAATATTATCTGCAACAACTTCAAAGATCCAGAACTACTAACTTGAGGAGAGAAAGCAATGCTTTTCAATTTACACCTAGTTTAAATATATTTGGCTTAAAATCATGGATTAACCCACTGACAAACATAATAGTGCACTTTATGGAATGCCATTCATTCCTTAATTTTAGGTTGATGACATTTACTGCCACACAACTTCACCCATTATTTTTAGTGCTAATACACCCTTGATCTCAACATTAACTAATGTTGATCGGAATAACCAAAGATTTGATAGATTTGGGTCCTTCTGGATCATATAAAGAGACCTTAATCGATGCTTTCTTTTGATTGCACATAATTTGCATCTAGAAGAAGATGACAATAGAACTTGGTTCATGAAAATTCCCTTCATAAGAATACTCTCCTTCTTCAATGAAGATAACAATCTTGAATTCTCACTCACAACCATAATCGTAGGAATGGTGAAAATAACAAATTATGTAGATTCTTTGTCACGAAAGAGTTATAGAACCATTGCCATACTCATTTGTAATCACCTCATCTGTTTAATCATGAAACACATCTAGTAGTAAATGAATCATTGTATGCGGTAAGTAATAGTGGCTATCTTTCCATTCTTGATTCTAAGATCAAGTTTAGTGAGTAGATATAATTGATTCAAGAGCAGGGGTCACTGAGTCCTTCCCCGCCTTTCTAGGTCGATAAGCATAACTGTTTCCAAGTTTGACATAAGAAAAGGCATAAATTCCATGCCCAAGTGATCCAACATCAATCCATTTGCACATATAACGTTGTTTCATATTGTCTAGGTGCATGCTTGGTGACAAAACCAACATCTCCACTAGTTGGAGTTTTTTGTATTCAGTTTCATTACTTCTCGGTTGCTTAGATCTCAATATTCGAGTTAATGACCTTTAAATTTCCCAAATGTAAGGTTTCTATAACTTGTGGATTTGAAACTAACAACATTTGTTTTAGAATCAATTTCATAAAAATACATTAGAGTGAGCGGTTTGATACCTAGTTGCTCGCGTTAAAACACCCATTGAATAACCATGAGTTAATGAAACAATGGAATTTTCTCTAGTGAAAACATGAGAAACAATAAAGACAATGATAAGAGAGGTGGTAAAGTAAAGGAAACAAAGCTATAGATAGTAAATAAATATGCAAAGGTAAGAATAAGACAAGGTCAAGTTGATTTGGTTGATCGAGTCTTCCCTGTAGTAACAAAGAGGAATATGGAAGCCATCACTTCATGTTGGATCGGTCGATGACCAATTTCAGATTACTCAATTCCATAAGCAAACAAAGAATTATATTGAATCTCAATATTGGCCTTAGGCCATTTCTTATCCTCCCGAGTGTTTTCCCTCGATGACCATTCACCTTGTCACCAAAACACATGAGGACAAAAGTTAAATAGAATGTAGCGTGATAATGGTGAGTAGTGCGACACAATGGAAGGATGTTGGGTAACGTTGTGGCACAAATAAAGTGAGTAGTCAATGTTGTGACACAAGGATTATTTGTATTCAATATTGGGGCGCAAAGATGGCAAGTAGTCGAGGGAACTAATGATGCAAGATGCGCCATCGCTAGATGCTCACCCATTGCGATGCATTGTGGAGCTACCATAATTCATAGTTATCCTTTCTCATTATGCACGTTTTAACACTTTCACTATCAAGACCAACATCAAAGTGTTGAATTCCCACCCCCCCTCCAAGCAATTTTCCCTTCTTAAGGATGTTGATAATTGGCTTGCCTTAGCCCGTTTTCCTTAAGCCCACACTTGAAACTTACATAGGAGATAAACCTCCACCTTATCATTTGTCTCAGAGAGGTATATTCTATTTTTTAAAATTAACAAATCATCAGAAAATTCTCCAGTTCTTAGGAGCTTTAGACACTTCATAGTTGTATTAAAAATTCCTTGACTTGCTAGCAATTATGCATAATTCTCAACTAACTTCGAGAGGGATTAGCCCACTTTTTCCCACTTGCTAATGCAATAAAAACAAAATTTTCAATCATACTTTAAGACTTCAAGGCCATATTTCTATTGCATTTCAATATTCCCAACTCATATGTAGTGAAGTATTTTTGTCATCACATTGCTTGTTTCTAACAAACTAGAAGAAAGTAGATCACATAAAACAATCCATTCCTCCCTTTGTGAGTATGTATATAGCATAGTGAGAGTTTATGTCCAAGATTTCAATGGTATGATGTCGAAAAGTCATGTATGATGACCATGGCATAAGCCACCTTGAGATAAGAAGAGTGAAAATTTTCAAATATTGATCACGAGTTTTATCCCACAAAGAAATCCCACCCACGTGAGCAATAATAAGAGCATCAACCATCTTGTTTTTTGGAAGGCATTATAAAACAATTCTCTTTTATAATTAAGATGTCAGAAATTTCTCCCTAATATCAATAGATCTAAGCCCATGAATCATATATGAAATCACTTCCCATGCATGGCTCAGACGATTGTTGTAATAATGTCTTTGTGAACTATTTGTAGTTGGTTTGTATTCTTCATAATAGCAACATCTAGCTTCGGTACTTTATGAATGCATTCATTTTAAATTTGAGGGAGATCTTCACTTTGATACCAAGATAAAATCAGCGACAGTAAATAAATAGGATCTTTTGTTAGATCTAGATACACACTTGGAGAACATCTAGAATTCAATATACCCAATATCTCACCCAATTTTATTGCAAATTTATTGAAAATTCTAGAAAAGCGCTTGTATTCTGCCTAATAGCTTGTTTCTTGGAGTTAACAAATGCAATGGAAAGCCTCCCTATAATAGAACCACAATAATTATAGAGGAATTTGATATGATGTCACCTACAGTTAATAAATCATGATAAACAAGCTTCACAATGGATTGGGGTACATATTCTAGAATTATACATAAAGGCATGGAAAGCTTCTTCGAAGACTTATGAGAACAAAATATAGATTTAGAAGGCACACACATTTTGAGGAGTGAACAAAGAATATTAATGTTATGTCAACCAAATTCAATTTAGCATGGCACATCATAAAACAATAAAACTCTAGAACCAGTTCTCAACAATGGAAATGTGGGTTGTATTCCAAAATATGAATGATTCGTCCTCCATCCATGCTATACTTGGGGAAATCACAATACAAACATTTTCATCTCCTATAACATAGAAGGGAACATAAAATTCCAAGTAAAATTTATTGCAAAATATGAACGAGTAATTTTGGATATTGAGCCTACAATGTGGATACATAAACATCCTCTTGAACCATGACTTCTAAAATCCAATCGAGCCTTTTGATGTACTGGGCAGGACCTTAGCTCCAAGCTCTGACATTTCTGGTAAAATATCGATGCACTGTTAATGTTTGGAAACAATATGTCAAGAACTTCCAACTTAAATTCTAACCGTGCTTAACCAGAACTTAGTAAAAAATATAGAAAATGAAAGATATGGGCTCCAATTTTTTTTCCATTTCTTCAGTTTCAACATTCAAATGTTCTTTATTGCTTAGCACAAATGTAGGGCTGAGATCTTCAAAACATATAATGTGATATCATCATAGAATTTGAAGGCTGGGCATGGGCAGCTAGATGAAAAACATTATAGTAATGTAGGAACTCCTAGCTAAAGTATCTTGCTAGCCATAACTTCTTTACCAACCTTTAGTTGTAGCAAGGAAACAACACCTTTCCATGATATATTCAAAATACTGACTAAATTACCTCCACCTACAACTGCTAATATTCCCAACTCGTATAAATTTTCTATTGTGAAAGGTGATATATTAACCATATGAGGTGTGACTTCCTTTATGCCATCATTTACATAAATTTCATCTTTCTGATATGTTGATATTAGGTCAGAATTGGAATTTATACTCCCATGATAAATGGATTAAGGTCTTACCAAGGAGATCTTGCTTCGTTTTAGAACTATTCATTCAGAATGCATTTTATTAATATCAGAAGTTGGATATTTTATCAGGTACAAATGATCTGAAATAAAATCCTTCACTACCAATAAAACATAAAAGAACACTTTTCCAAGATTACAGAGGTAGCAGAAGCAAAGTTCAAAGATCCCAAAAGACACCTTTGGATGAAGATGTTTTCTTCCCCATAACTACTTGTCTTATAAATGATGTTGCTTTCTTTCATGTTACGCTGCAGCTTAACCAAATTATTAATATCAAACGCAAATAGGAACTCATCGACAGTCATAGCTATATTATACCACCAACATGAATATATGAAGATTGACCACACATATTACTGTGTTGATTCCCTTATAAACATTGTGAAATGCTATGACAAGCACCATAAGAATTTCTATATACCATCTATTTCCTACTCCCTAGAAATTCTTGAACCTCTCCATATGACTTGTAAAGCGAGAATTCGTAAGCTGAAGCTTCTACATCTAAAATGCTCTCATATGTGGAAATATGTTGGGATTCCAATCTTTTGGTAATTGCATCACCTCCCAAGAACACTTGTTGTAGAGCCATTGGTTGGAATTAATTCCATCATATATGTTAGATGCGTAGGGGAATCAAGAAAGTGATTTACTACATTTGAGCAATCTGCAAGCCAAGTAACCGAAAGCCTCAAAATTATAGGTTGAAAAATAAGAAAATATAGCACCATTAGTTGCAAACAAGAGCTTGAACAAGCATGCTTCCAATGGATACATGATTGCAATCTTCAAAAAATTATCTATCATGCAAATTTGGTTGTGGTCATGGAGTAATTTCTTAAGCAACACATGATAAAAATTCATTCATGGATTACATTCGGTGGTGATTAGACCATTTTAAAGAGCATGTCTTAGTAATGCATCAGGGATAGCTGTGAAAACTTTCAAAAGAAAGGGGGGACCCAAATTGTTTTAAATGTACAAGCTGAAATTTTTTGGGGCTGTTGTAGCTGCTACAACATGCCATCTTGTTTCTCTTCTATAGTATGTCTTAGCTTAGGATCTTATTATTAATGGCCTTTGGTATTTCTATGTGCCTTCACCTACTATATTTTGTCCCATCATTAACACTTATCCTAAACCACATCGCCCATTAATTCTTGATATCCTAACTTCATAGTATAGTGTTATATAACCTTGTGCTTCACCCACACTCAAGTTACTCATGCAATATAATATGAATTTGCCTAATTTTAGACACAAATGCTTCCCACACCTCTGAAGATCCACTTGGTAAACCAAGAACCCTTGCAGACTTTTAGCCTTGCAGCTAAATGTATGTACCAGTATGATTCACAATATGACTAAGTGTGAATTAAATTTCTGGAAACCCAAATAATCTCTTGATACACCTCCATACTTCTGGGGAAAACACATAATACATAAATGAGATATAGCCTCTTCATCATACCTACAAAATAAATAGAAACTATGGGCATGCATGTTTTTCTTTTGTTAGGATTCACAATTTGATTTGATCTTGTCGTTAAATTATCATCACTAGAGAGAGAAAAATATTGTTTCCACAACCCATGATGGCAAATTCTCCTAACCAAATATGTAATTGATTTCCTACTTTCCAAGAAAGAAAATGATCAATGACAATGCAATCCAATACTAGTGCTTTGTATTGATTGGATACATTCTTGAAGCTTTTTGTTGAATTCTTAATTGAATCCAAACATGTGGAGGGAGATATGTATTTATTAATGGTAATTTATTTTTATAGGCTTTCTTTGTTGATAAAGTTCTAGAGGCTTTTAGTACCCAATGCTTTTCTAAAGGTGTGTATATGTTTAAGTCACCAACTGCCCTCACCTTTTGGTTTTGCTAATTGTTTCTAGTTTTCCAAATGTATCCTAATATGATCATTCTTATCCTTCCACAAAAAATAAAGTAGAAGCATTGAATCTTTTCTAATTCTTCCCTATGTAATGTGGAACAAGGAGTGCCACTAAATTGGGATAGCTTCCATCAATGACTTCATAATGTTAATCTCCTACCTTGAGAGAACCACTTGTTTTTTTTTGACAATAACGGTTATATTTATTTATTTATTTATAGGTCGGAAAAACAGCTGCTGAAGGATTTAACTAGGAATTTCCTTCCTTCCTATAACTATTACTTTCCTTTTTCCAGACACCGAGAAGATTCCAGGCAACTTCAGATGAATGCGTTAATGAGTTTTCATTGTGATTGTAGGACTTGGCCAACGCTGGAAGATACACTTGTTCTGATTTAATTCTGGATTCCACCTCATTGGACTTCGTTGTGATTGCCTGCTGCGTTCTAGCTTTGAGTCCCAGATTGCCAAGAGGGATCCCATCAGTTCCTAAACCGATTTCCTTTGCGATGAGGTTCACTGCAGAGTCCTCCATGAAATCGACTCTTGAATTCTTATGGTTTGTCTGTCGGATCCTAATTTTATGCTCTAGATTTCCAAAAAGAGTCCCACCTCTGGCAGATGTGATTGCCGCTTCAAAGATTATAGCAGAGTCCTCCAGGATGCCAAGTCTAGCTGTATTGATCACCTCCCAATGCCTTCCCAGAGTTTTGCTGAGAAAAGTAACTTTGGGATCCCACTGAAAGCAGAGATCGAGGTCAGAGGGGTGGCGCTTTGCATTTATTCTTGTTGATGAAGCCGAGTCTCCTAACCTTTGCCCGTCCCTTAGATCTGGCCATTGGAGAAGGTCTTGAAACACAGTATTGTTCGGAGATACATAGGACCAGCCTAATCTAGAATTATGGGATGATGTAGATCGGTTCAAGGCCATTTACTGATAGAGATCTCTTGCTCTGAAGAGCGCCTAGATTGGCTTCCAGATCAGCCTTAGAATTTAACTTCCTCAGAATATGAAAGAAGTTGATTTTGTGGAATTTGGGTAATACCAGCCTGATTTTTTTGAGAATGGAGGTTAGTTGCACCTGAGAGGGGTTCTCCTGTGAGTTCAGAGCTTGAATGATTAACCTGGAATCTCCAAAGACTGAGATGGAAAGGAAATTCTTATCAATAGCCAACTTAAGACCCTGCCACAGAGCTAGTGCCTCCGCTTTGTTGTTTGATTCAAGGCCTAGACCCCAAGCGAAGCACAAATCAATAGAGCCACCTGGACTCAGGATCACTCCTCCACCACCAGTCACTCCTGGGTTTCCTTTAGAGGTCCCGTCAAAGAAAAGACAGTGATCTTCCAGAGCCGATCTCCATTTAATGAATTCCTGCTCTTCCAATCAAATTTCCCAATTAGAGAGAGCTTTTGCTGGAGGGATGGGTATATCCTTATGATTTGGAAGTAGCTCTTTTAGCCATTGATCTTCCTCGATGTCCAGAGTCATACCATTTCTTATTGCGGGCTTGGCTTCTAAGGCCTCTCCCAAAAGAGCTTTGATTTTAGAGACTATTCTAAACGGATTACAGCTCTCCTCCCTGAAAATTCTGTTATTTATTTCAAGCCACAGTTTCTGGCATGTGAATTTGGGAATCCACATCCAACATGTCTTGAGGAGGTCTTTTTTTGAGAGACAAAATGGAGATAAGTTGGCCCAATTTCTTAGCAGGTCTGGAATATTTCCAGGGAGTTCGATTCTGTCAGTTTCTATCATCATGACCTCCCTCCAAACTTCTCGAGAAAATGGACAATTTAACAACAAATGGTCTGGCGTTTCTTCATCTGAAACACAAAGAGGACACGTGGAGGGTCCTTCCATTCCACGCCTTCTCAGATTATCTCTCGTGAGGACACTTTTGTGAGCCAATTTCTAGCAAAAGAAGTCGATTTTGGGGAGAGAAGAAAAGGCCCAAATAAATTTCCATTGAATTGGTTCAGGAGAAACATTTGGAATAGTCATAATGATTTTGTATCCTTCAGCTACTGAGTACAAGCCAGAGAATGAGCCCCATCCTCTTTTGTCTTTAGAAGAGGCCTTTAAAGGTGATTTTCCGTGGAGCAGATCTAACAGTAAGGTGGCTTCATCTTCCAACCACTGAGGGACAACCCCCAGATTCCAACCATCCCAGAGTTTCTCTGCATCATCAGTCCATTTGGAAATGTCCCATAGGGTTATCAGATTGCTGGTATGAAGCCAAATTCTGAAATTTTCCAGATCTGGCTTCTGATTAAAGGGTTGATCTCCAACGATTGAGTCTGCCCAAATTCTAATTTTTTTCCCATTACCTGGAATGCAGTAAATCTTGAGACTGAAATGCTCCATTGCTGTGAGACATAGCTTGTAGATAGGTGATCCTTTGGTTATTCTTGGAGGCTGGTCCAAAAATCTTATATGCTGCCCATGGAAATGTTTTTTCCACATAACTCTCTTGCTCCAACTAGAATTCCCAGAAACAAGATTCGAGAGAAGTTTGGAGCCCAGAGCAAGAATTTGAGCAGCTAAATCATGAATTTGAAGTCCCCCTGCCATGAATGGCTTCTTTATTTTGTCCCAGTTTACTAAATGGAGCCTTCTTTCATTATTTTTGCCCCCCCCACAGAAATCTTCTCAACAGACCATCCACTTTACTATTGAAGGTTTTAGGGGCAAGAAGAATTGAGTTCTGATATAAAGGGAGGCTTATGACGATAGATTTCAAAAGGATGACCTTCCCGGCATTATTCAGCCATGAAGCTCCCCACGCTTGTATTCTAAGTTTTAGCTTGTCAAGCAGAGGCATCCAGTGAGCTACTTTAGGATTTGATATGAAGATTGGGATCCCAAGATACTTGAAAGACTCCCAGGACAAGGATCCTTCCATTTCTAACATCCTGGTCATGTTTGTCATTTCCTTTGTCAAACAATTCTAGCCATAGATCGTGCTTTTCAGATAGTTGATCTTGTTTCCCGAGACCTTCCTATAAATGTCCAACTCCTTCTTGAAGGACCTTGCTGAATTTATGCTTGCTCCTCCAAGCAATAAGGTGTCATCAGAAAATTGGGCATGGTTAATGTCTTTAACATTGTGAACCATCCTGAGACATAATAAAGTTTGGGTCTGTTGACAATATTCAAGCTGGAAGCTGAGCACCGAGGCTTGAATGGCATAAAGAAGTGGAGACATTGGACAACCTTGTCTTAGCTCCCTAGAGGCTTGGAAGAACTCCATTGATCGACCATTAACCAGTGGAATTATCTAGGGGGAGGCTATATAGGCTTTCACCCAACCTATGAATGCTTTTGAAAAGCCGAACTTCTCCATCACAATAAACAGGAAATCATGTCTCACTCTTTCAAAAGCATTTGCCAAATCTAGCTTAATAACCATACCTTTTTCTTTCCGATGACAGCTTGAATGAATTGATTCTTGCACCAACACAATATTGTCAAGAATCTTTCTCCCTTTGATGAAGCCTCCTTGGTTTTCAGGAATGATAATCGGCAGAATTTTCTTAAGACGACTGGCTATAATTTTAGTGACTAGCTTATAGCCTGTATTACACAAGGAGATGGGCCGGAATCTGCTGAAGTTGGTGGTGCCTTTATCTTTTGGGATGAGGGCGAGGAAGGCCAAGTTGGTACTGCCTCTAAGCTTGGCGCATGTTTGAGATTTCCTGACCATTCTCAGAAGATATTTTTTAATTGTAGACCAACATGATAAGTAGAACCTTGCAGTGAACCCATCAGGGCTCGGAGACTTATCAGGCTGCATGCAGTCCAAAGCTTTTTTAAGCTCATTCATACTGATCGGAGCAGTCAGCATAATATTATCTAATTCTGGAACACATTGAGGGATTAGATCAATCGGATAGGAGTGAGAATCAATAGGAGGGTTGTCTGGGGCCGAGTAAAGATATTTGAAGAAGGAATGGGCTGCTCTCTTTATGCCTTCAAAATCCTTAACCAAAGTATTTTGATAGTAAATTTCATTTACTGCTTTGAATTTCTTGCGTGCTTCAGCTTGTTTATGGAAGTAGCTTGTATTTTTGTCTCCGGCTTGCAACCATATATTTCTGGACTTCTGTCTCCAGAACTCTTCTTCCTCCCTGCTTGCTCTACGGAAATATTTTTGCAACTCTACTTCTTTATGAAGGTGGTCTTGAGTTACTTCAGAATTCTCCAATATCAATTGATGGACTTCTAACCTGTCATGCACCTCATTTATTTTGGAGGAAGGAGATTTCATCTGTTTAGCCCAAACTTTAAGCTCTTTTTAAAGCCCCCTCAGTTTTTATTCCCATACAAAGAAGGGGGATCCTTGAATTTGCCGATTCCAGGCCTCAAAGACCACCTCCTGGAATCCTTCTTGGTGAATCCACAGAGAGATGAATATAAAGGGGATGGGGCTAAGATTTTTATCTAGATGGAGCTCAAGAAGAATGAGTTTATGATCATAGGTGTAGTTGGGAAAATTTTTAGAGGAGGCCATTAGACCACAAGTCAAGAAGGAGGCTTGGATAAATAATCTTTCCAAACGGGCAGCAATGTGCTCGGGACCTATTCTTTTGTTGGTCCAGGTGAATTTTCCAAAGGAGGGCTTGATATCCTCCAGATCCCAGCCTAACATGAGGTATTCAACCCATTCTCTAGTTGGGTCCCTGACAGGTGAGCCCCCCTTTTTCTCTTCTGCAGCTAGAGTCACATTCAGATCACCTACAATAATTATATTTTCTGGGTTGTGCAAAATAAGATAGGACTATAGCGAGTCCCAACAACTTCTTTTCTCAGCTAGTAAGACCAAAGCATATAAGTTGAACATACTTACTTGATGGCCAGATTCTTTATGGAGAAGATTTGTGAAGAGCCAGTGGAGGCTGCATTATTCATTTACTAGATCATATTTGGAGCTATCCCAGAAGGAAAAAATCCCTCTAGAGGCGCCTCTAGCACTGACAACTCTCCCTTGGCCTTTTTTCCAGAACGCTTTTCTTGCTTGGAGGAGAAGAAGGTCCTCCAACTTTGTCTCCTGGATGAGAAGGATTTCTGGCGAGTACAATCTCACAATTTCTTTTAGGGCTTCTTCTTTCAGACTGTTGCCTAGCCCTCTGCAATTCCATGCGACATATTTCATTATTTACTGGCTTGGGGGGTTGAAGCTCCCTTTGGAGCCTGGCCATGCTTGTGCCTGGATCTAGTATTCATCTTTCCTTTGAGGGTTTTCTGGGAGCCTTGGAGCACATACAGATAAGTTTTTTCCTCTCTTTGTTTCTTCTTGGACTTTCGACCCCTAACCGTCTTGATAGGAGTGACTTGAGAGCTTCTTGATTCAGAGTCTCCATCCTTTGATTCTCCCCCAGTGTCAGAACCAAGGCTGATGTGCTCTTCGTTTTCTTCTTTTTCCCTTTGTTCATCCTCTGAAGGACAAAGGTTTGTCTTTGCCTCGATTTCTTTCACTTTATTCGAAGGGTCTTCTGGCACCTCTTGGATCTCATTGGCATCCGTCTTTTCCCCTGAAGATGAACCTTATTTTGGAACTTCTTTGGCTTTCAGATTAGGTTGGGGCAACTCCGTTGGCCCTGAGCTTTTCTTCTCATTTGTTTTTGGGATTGCCTTGCCTTTTTTGATCTCTTTCCATCCTTCTTCGTACACTTTTTTCACTGCTGGGGCTTTTGGGCAATTTCGTTGGAAGTGTCCATGTTCGTGACAAGTTCTGCATTTGAAAGGTAGTTACTCGTAATCCAATTTTTGATAGTTATGCCATTCCCCTATGATTATTTTTATCGCTTACGGAAGGCCAGCTTCTAGATCGACTTCAACACAGATTCTTGCACAAGTATATAGGCCTTTGTTATCTGCTTTGTCAATGAAATGACCTAGATCATTTCCAATATTCTGTAGAGAGTTGTAGCTCCAGCAGTGGATTGGTAGATTGGGAAGTCGGACCCAAACTAGGACCTTTTTAGGGACATCGACTGAAGGATCGAAGTCGGGTGTCCATATCCCTGGTTTCCAATGAAATACGACCCATTTCTGAAGACCAAATCTCGATCTTCTTTGGTTGTGAACTCGAAGATAAAAAATCCTCTTCCGACAGCATAGAAGATCACATTGTTTTTAAGCTGAGGCCTACAATTTCGTTGGATCCAGTCATATGTTATTTTTGTTGAGGGCCAACATCCCATACATTTTCCTACCAAACCTTTGTCATCAAGAGCTAGGGAAATTTTTACTGGCTGATCTTCTGGCAAGGCGATCTCAGGAATTTCTTCCAGCTTTTTGATAAATTTCGGGATTTATCGGTTCGTTTGTTTCTTCCCTTTCTGCGAAATCAACCTTTTGAATGCTTCATCTGTGGAGATCAAAGGGGTGGGAGAAGGCTCCCCACCCCCAGGCGCACTCATGGTGGCGACTATTGGCTCCCTCACGTCCTCGAAACCTAAATTGCAGCGCAGAATCGCAGTCGTAACCGTAGCAAAGTCCAATTCTTTTCCTTGAGAGAACCACTTGTTATAGTAGAAGTAGATTCTCTTTTCAAATTTTCCATTGAAAAATCACCAATATTTCTTATGGCAACCATTGGGTTTTAAGGTAAGTCCCAAATAATTTATACCATATTGCAAGTCAAGTTGTATGAAAGGAAAGAGGCCCTTTAAGCCTTGATCCTCCTCATCTATCAAGCCATTGAAAACAAGTCATGGGATCCATATAGTTTACCTTCATTCAATGAGCTTTGCAATATAATTGGAGAAGTCCCTAGTATTTTATTCCATACTAGTCACTTCCATTTAAGAAAATAATGTCATTGATAAAGGGTAGGTTAGCTATTTATCCCAACCTTAATAACTTGAATATGTATCAATCTTCTAGTCTCCTAGGTATATCTACTCAAACCATTAGCGAACCAAAAAAAAATATATATGGATAAAGAGGGTAGCCCCTATCTTAAGCCTCTAGTGGGCTCACGAAAACGTGAAGCTACCTTGCTAATGACGACAACATAAAAAATGAAATATATAACTAATAATATAATTAATAATATGAAGTCATAATTCAACATGGATTTATAATAATTTGAGATACAACTAATAGGTCCTCTCATGAGCTTTATATAAATTAATCTTTACAACATGTTAAATTGTAGCAAGGAAAGGATTCATTTGACTTTTTCCTTAGTCAAATGGAGAAATTCGAATTTCCACATCAGTAGGATGACTTGAGTTGCAGGAGTGACATGGCCAAGTCACTTAGTTAAGTCAGTTAATTCAAGTTTGTGGGAAAGAAGTAGAGTTGTGTATGATTTGATTACTAAGATCTAGCAATCTAGTGGAGTTATAGTTAGTCAAACCCAATTATTTGAGCTCTAGTCATGAATAGAGTCAATAGGAGTGCAATTGAGTAGTTGTAACTTTTGTTAACTCATTTTTCTCTCAATTAACTAGTCAATTTAATAAAAATAGCCCGAGTCATGCATGAAATTCGAATTGCCTAGTTGAGGTGGAGGAAAAGGCACATTGTAATTGTCAATTGTATATCAATCATAATGTACATGTTTTGCATTGGAGTAGATGATAAATTCCTCTAGGATTTGCGCAAGATAATAGGGAATTCTTCTATAGTTTGGGAGCTAATTTCCTCAAGGATTGTGAAAGGAAATAGGAAGAAGGCTGAGGCCTATTTTGGTTAAGTATTGGTCAAGCCAGACGAAGATCGATATTGCGATGCAGGTTGAGCTTCAAGGATTAAAGCTTTCATTGTAATAGATCCATATTCTCATATGATTTAATACTAAATAGAGGAGGGTTTTTTCCCAGTTTGATTCCCCAACAAAAGTACTATGTTCTTTGTGATTGAATGGTTGCATGTTATTACATGTGTTTCTATTGTATATTTTCCTTTACACAGATTGAGTAGAAGAAATTTGTGTCTTTTTTTTCAGCCTAAATTCATTAGCAACTGTAAATTTTGAGCTATTTCTACATGGTATCAGAGCTATTTAAGACTAGATAGAAACCAAGTTCCAAATATTCTCTCAGAAAAATTTGAATTGCATAAATTTTTTTTTGGGTGCAGATTCTCTTTAGTGCAGTAACAATGTCTTTCAATGGATTGAGGTTTGAGTATGCATTGGAGGGAACCTTAAATTTTTGTGCTTGGAAAGCCAAGATGGAAGTTGTCCTAGAAGACAATGGAGTGTTAGAGTACACAAAAACTGATATTTCAAAACCACCACATTCTGATGCACAAGCACTTGCTTAGTGGAAGAAAGGCACAAAAAAAGTCAGGAGGATTATTATGGAGGGTGTCAAAGATCATGTGGTTTCGAACTTGCATGGAAAGAAGACTCCTTTTGCAATGTGGAAAACTCTCACAGAAAGTTGTGGTTGAGTAGTAGATATAATGGTGATATTCTCCTTACCACACAAATCAAATTAAGAAGCAGCTAGCATAACTACCACCTCTAGCATAACCAATAAAATTATTGGAAAATTATATGCTTCTAAATTATGAGAAGACATAGGATATTTAGTTAATATCTTAGGGAATTTTAAAGATTATTACCTATCAAACCTCGCTATCAAATCAACCAATTCTAGGTCATCAACTTTTGAATAGGCTCTATTTGACCCTTTAGCCCTCGACTAGTCTCCCTTGGTTAAAATTTATAGAATGGCTCTAACTTCTTGCACCATCATTGTCACAAAAAATTTCAAGATTAGTAAGAAACCACATGACCATGGATATTATACTTGACACAATGAAGGAGACATTTGAGTAATCTAGTAATTGAGTACATTATTGAACCTTGACCTTTACCTCTAAGTTGTCCAAGAGCCCTTCTCTCTTGTTGATCTATATAAGTATTTTCATAACTAATTAACCAATATTGGTCATAAAATAGGTGCACATATTTAATTTCCTTCTAATAATATCCCCCCAAATATACCGAGAATTGATTGGTTTAGAGTTCTAACATGAGGCCTAATAGTTTTTCCTAGATGTGTATTTTGGTGGCCATTTTAGTCAAGGATCAAATACTATGTACCATGGATTAAGATTAAAAAAGGTTGAATCCCAAAAACTAATTACCACTAGGAATCTTCTTCTCTTTATGCTTAGTTAAAAAATTGAAGTGATTCCATCCTTTGGTTAGACTTTCGTAAATATAACCATAACATATTAAAGGGCACTAGTGTCTTTGTATTCAATGATTCAAGGTTTCAAAAGCATTTTTCTAACTAAATATTTTCTTGATAAAAATATTTCTCATCAACAAAGTTATCTAGTCCACCCTACTATCCTCCCCTATGACCCATTTTACATTGGAATCTTTCCTTTTAATAACCTTTCAAGATTTTATTCATCAAATGTCTCCACCTATAGGTAAATGGTTGGTAGAAATACAACACCCATTAGCTAAAATGCATAGATCCAAATAATTGCCAATAAATCCTAGTCCTTTTCTCATGTGTTCCTCACTTTATTGTTCACATTGGTCATCTTCTTTATAATGTTAGTGATGAAATGATCCTCCATCAAATCAAGGATGATTCAATTTTGCCTTGGCCTCCTTTTTGACATGAGTGGCTAATAGTTTCAGATATGTAGTAGTAACTTTCACTTTCTCCACATGCTCCCAAATCTTATATTCCTCCAAAAGCATTATAGCTTAAGCTAATTGAAGCATAATATAGCTTGTCACTCTCTCTAAGATAAAGATTAGTCATTGTGCAAAATTGAATCATTTCTCAAAGTGAAAATAAATGACAAATAAGTATAACATTTGTTTAAGGGTTTAAGCTTTTCACTAAAGTGGCTCAGAGTATCACACCAAATAGCTTGTAAATAGGTTAAGCACCACTCTAACTTATAATCCAATTGAGACAACTTCTCCTTAATAAGAGAGCAATTTTAATCAAAATAAAGTTGAAATCATGTTAAAAATTGGTTTAGAATGCCCTTTAATGCAATTCAAAATTTTTATCTCACACTAAAGGTTTTCCCAAATCTAATCCTATTAAATTTCAACCTCGGGGTTGCACTAAAATATTAAGTCAAACTCATAAAAAATGGACAATATTTCACTCCACTTCAACCCAACTAACTAAGTAGCTCAAGAGAAATGATATGGAACAAATGCCAACAAGTTTTAGCCCTTAAGGCACATTTATCCACGCATATACCATATCTAAAAATCACTTAAATTACACTCTCTTATTTTAAGCTATAATCAATCACTTAACAATTTCAACACTATGTTATTTCAAGTCAACATGAACAACTAGTGTTGGAAATTACCCAATCAAAAGACAACATAAGCTAAAAAAAAAAATTGCAATTACACAATTTTATATAGCTAAAAACATTAAACATTAAACATTATATATATATGAAGTACATGCACATACTACAAATCTAAATATGATATGAATGCCATTAATCCAATTTCAAATTCATAACATTTGTAGAAATCACAAGATACAAAGACGACTCATGATCTTGGTGCAATAGGAATGCTACCACTTAAATATGATGGGATAATAGGAACAAAAAGAACACATGAGTTTTGATTCTGATTCTGGTAAAGAACAAACCCTATGGTGAATGTGATAGAGTTGGCAGTAATACTTGTAGATATATCATAAGGGGGTTGGTAGTAAAGCTTGTAGATACATCATCAGGGGGTTGGTAGTAAAGCTTGTAGACACATCATCAGGGGGTTGGCAGAAAGTGCAAAGTAAGAAGGGAAAGGAGAGGTTAAGAGAATTTTATAACACTTAATTTCTCTATTGTTGTATTTCATTTTTTGGGCCAAAAGGTGGTTTATTTTTATTACAAGACTATGATATTTCTCTTCTCAAATTCTTTAAGCATTAAAAAATGTAATTTTGTTCCTCTTGTAATAAAATTATGATATTTTTCAATGGAAAAAAAATCTAAGCCACCAAACCTTAGTTACAGAAAGTCATGAAAATATTAGCCACCACCAAAGATCCATGACAACGTAAGATCGACATCAAAAAGTGGCCAGAATGTCTCATTTCGTTAGAGAAATTTGGGGTCTAAAATGGACCTCATATAAAAAAGGTCAATGATCAATAGAATTTCGAGGAGAATAATCGGGTTCAATTTATACAAGTCAGAGGTGATTGTGTGTCCTATTTTTATTTGAAAATGATATGCCACATATAAGCCTCACATTCATTAAGGTCTTGGTGGGATCTTCTAAAAAATATGCTAAACATCCATGGAATAATAAATATGGAGTATTTTGTAACATCGCTTCTACTACTCATTATTTTTTTATTTTTTTTTGCATAAGTTAAGACTATCAATTGCACTAAGAGGTGCAAAGGGACGCCGATAGTTATTTGAGTTGGAAAAAATAACTATCCTTAATTATTTGACAAGGATTTTACAAATAATATGTAACTAAGCAAGTTACACAAAGATAACCGAATAAAACAATGGCTCCCACCCAATGAAGAAGCAACAACTCACTTAATAGTAGAAGGGTCTAAGGGCATAGTATTAAAAAGTAGAACTGTTGAATGAACCGGTCTACCTAATAAAACAGGTTTCAAACTAGAACCGGTCAAAACGGGACTGGTCAGATCTCAATGAGCCGATTTTAGAAAAAATACATTAAATAATGATTTTTTAATGAAAAAAACTACTTTTAAGATTTAAAACCATGATTCCAATCCAATAGAGATAAAATATGCAAATTTTGTTCATTTATATACCATGTAAAGGTGAGTATATCAAAATGGAATTGAATGCAAACATATCATCGACAAAATACATAAGCAATGAGGCTTGAAATGGCCTATAAAGTCAAAAAGCAATGATACAAGCTATGAGGCCATTGGCCTACTACAAGACTACAAGACTACAAGTCTAGACTCTACACATGATCAATCATCAAATTCATCACCACTACTAGACACGGGCTCATCATTAGGAGTTACATAGACATCATCTGGTTCAGAGTCTGGGGATTCCTCGGCTTCATCTACAACCTCAGTAGCACTGCCACCAATAACAACACAAGTGGACCTAACGGAAGGATGAGTTGGTCAAGCTACACAACTAGTGCCTTCCATTGATTGTTTTCCTTTCCTTGATGTGGATATTAATCCTGGTTCTGATGGTGTCACCAAATCTGCTTCATCCCCCTTTAATACCATGTGAATATCAAAATCATCCTCAAACACTGGATCTTCAGTCTCCTTGATCCATTCTAATGTTGGATCGATATCATCCAACACAATGGGATCTAGATTAGGTGTTTTGTTCATTATTTGGTTCCGCCAGTCGAAGGTTGTATTGCACAAAGACAAGATCATTTAACCATTTTTGTTCCAAACGATTTCCATTCTTCATGTGTATGCACTAAAAAACAAACCAATTGCGCTCACATTGACCGCCAAATGACTCCCACCAATGTGGTGCAAAGAAAAAGACATTAATTAGTAAATTAGTTCGTTTCATTACTTATTTACAAAATACAAGTATTTATAGATAATTTGAATTTTAAATTTGTAAACAATTTAACTTGAAAAGAAAAACAAATTGGAAATTCTTACCTGGTTGATCCACATCTCTTGCCATATTTGCAAAGTTTTTTCCAAAGGTACCAATTGCCATACTGAAAAGAGTAAGTTTTTTATGTATTTCCAACTGGTCTACATGGATAGGGACCATGCACTCCAATCAATCAATCAATCCAACTCTGACCTCCCCATCCTGCAGATCTCCTAGACGAGCTTTATAACGATACTTTGGGTTCAAAAAATACCCAGCTACATGTATAGGATTGTGGAGTTGATTGTTCCATCTGCTATTAATGATCTCCACTATAGGGCCATATTTAGCTAACCTGTCCTTGTAAGCTTTCCGTATCTACTCCTTTTCCTGATCCATAGCCTCATAAATGTATCCCATTGCCAATTTTTTGCCATGCACCATCCTTAGCACCTTAACAAGGCGCTCAATAATTTTTACAAGCTCTGTAGGCCTTTTCCAAAAATAATTGTCAAAAAATTTATTTTTGGTGTCTTTACCATCTTGTCTACGAGCCCACCGAGATTTAGTCCAGTCATCAGAATAAAACATTTTCTACAGGTTTTTCTGTTGAGAATTTAGACGTTGCAATGTGAGGAAGTGGGTTGCAAATCTCGTAATTGCAGGCCTAACAAGCTCTTTTCCCCTAGTGTTTTTACTCATTACGCTCAATAACCATAAGTGGTTGTAAATGTATTTTTTAATTCACTTGGAATGTTCTACATTGATTTTTACCCACTCCACCTTGCCTATGTCCTCAAGCATTAGGTCTATGAAATGTGCACCACATGGAGTCGAAAATATGGTCCTATATTTGGACTCAAGCATTTTCCAGCAATAACATAGTTTGAGGCATTTTCTGTGATGACCTGCACATCGTTCTTCTCCCCCACTTCCTGAATAATTTCCACCAAAAGCTCAAATAGAAGGGTTTCATCCTTCACCTTATCAGATGCATCAAATGATCTCAAAAACATGGTTCCTTGAGGGAAAGAAACAAGGAAATTAATGATAGTGTGGTCCTTTCCATCGGTCCATCCATTTGATATGCACATTAGGGCCTTTGAAGCTCTTTCCTGCAACTATAACATAGTCCCACATATCTTGGTAATAAGGTGAGCGAGAAACATTAAATGGGATATCTACATCATACCACCATCTAACAATTTATTGATAATAAGTTTCTTTGCATTTCTTTTTACTATGTTGATCCGAAGTGGGTTGATGACTTGACTATTAGGAAGTGGTTGTAGGATTAACAGAGGATAAGAAATAACTATGGATATTTTGTCTCTTTGTTCCTTTTTATTGTTGGCCACGAGAAGGGGGAAAATAGTGAAAGGGGTCATTGGTGGAAGGGATAAAAGAGGAGTCTTGAATCTCATAATCATCATACCCACTCTCTTTCATGGCTTCTAATAATTCCCTCTTCCTTGCAATTTCATCTTGGATGGATTTATCCCTAGCCTTATTCTCCTCAAACTTTTCAAACTTGGAAAGGTATTCTTCCCTAACAGGACCTAACACTTCATTTAGTGCTTCACATGGCTTTACTTGGCCTCTTATCCCAACCAAGTGTTGTTTCAATCTAAGAATACCCCCACCTCCAATAGGTTTATGGAAAAATTTGCATATCATTTTTCCATCAATCACATCACAATAAGCCCATGCACTGTCCTTAGCTTTTGGAGCCATGTTGGCTTGAAATAATTAAAATTTGCAAAGAAATCCGCCATTTAAAAAAAACTGCAGCTAAGATAAATGGAAAACCAAAGCTAAATTTAGGCAAAAAAATTCACATTGTAGCCTACAAAATTTGATAGCATAGTACTATAGATTTGATAGCAATAACATAGAACACATAAAAGAATTTTATTACGTGGACAACAGTGAAATGAGGAATTTTTCAAGTGAAAATCCTTACCTGGAAATGCAAACTAGCTTCCTTAGCCTCCTCTTGAAGATGCCAACTCTACTGACAACTCCAAACTATCTCCAAAATAGCTCCAACTCCAAGCCTCCAAGATGACTGCTCCAACAAAAACTCAACACTCTCCAAGCTCCCAATCAAACTCACAAAAAATCCAATTGAGACGTGTGAGACAAATGAGAGGGGTAACCTCCTTTTAAAATATTGGAGAGGGTATTTTTGGAGGGAAACAACCCTTGTTTTCCCTCTAAAACCACCTGGAACCTTCCTAAACTGCGTCCAGTGGGTCCGTCGCGACCTTGGCAGCTGACCGACCGATTTAGGATGGAATCGACCAGTTCCATCCTAAACTGGTCGATTAGCATTGATTTTTGTGGTTTTTTGGAGAAATGCCTCCCTTAATTGTGTTTTCTAATGGTTTGATCCTGTCGGCCTATGAATCAGTCGGTTTGAACAATTATCGGTTCAAACTAGCTGGTTTTTAATACTATGTCTAAGGGGTAGGCAAAAGCAGTATATCCCCGAACAGGAAATTGGAAAAGTGAGGGATGGGTCAGAGGTGATAAGGCTTTGTATGATATTTCCACATTCTTCCTTTAGATAATAGTATAAATAACAAAAATGTTGTGCAACTAACCAATCCATTTCAAGTGAGAATAGTTGGGAATATCATCTTGAAAAAAATAAACACTGAATATTAAAACTCTTATTTCTAATAAAATAAATATAAAAATCTTATTTCTAATAGAATAAATATTATAGAAAATATAATTTAGAAAACTCATATATATATATATATATATATATTTTTTTTTTTAAATATGTAGTTTAATTATTTTAAGTTTTTATTTTTAAATTTTTTTAAATATGCAGTTTAATTATTTTGCATTTTTTTATTTTCTTATTAATTAAGTATTTATTTATTTTTAAAATTTTAAAAAGATATTCCACTAGTACAGAGAAATCAAATTTTATCCTCATGTTTGGTTGTACATTGAAATTAAGTTAACAATTTAATTTAATTAATAATTACATATATATAAAAACATCTCCACATCGTTACAATTGGACTCAAACCTAACTTTAAGAAGCAAGAAGCTTGGAGTAAGGCCGTGAAAACTGGTGTCAATGGTCATTGTCGACAGACTTATAGGCCATAACTTGCAAACCACAATATAAACAAAACTACAATTCAGAAAATCCCACATTAAGGGGGTGGATTTGGGGGGAAGACTGGAGGAGCGACAAAGAGATTAGTGTGTTCATGCATGTGAAAGTCGATGTGTTCCACCCTCGCTTCCAGGGAGCAAAGGTGGTCATTTTTTCATTTGTTTTTTCGGTGCACACTTTCCTCTAAGTCTAGAATCTCATTTTGCATGTGTTGAAGATCATTAATGTAGGCTACCAAGTCATTTCTATCAGCATACCTTTTCTCCCTCGGAGTGTCTATGTTGAGTTGAACATTAGTCAATTGAGAAGCAATATAATCCAAAGAGGCAGGGACCTCCACCTGACCTGGAGAGCGGGCTGGTGATAGAGCTGCAACTTCGCCCGAGAGACGACTATCAGTGGTTTCGGTGTTGGAGCTTTGCTCGCCATCATGTTGATGCTCTGCCATCCGAGGAGCAACTCCTCCCCTGCATGCTTAACCCCATTGCTGGGGCATCACTACACCACTGTAACCATAATCCATCCCCGAGGGGATGTATTTCCACTTGACCAAAGAGAAGAACCAAACCCACCTGTAATAAACTTGAAAAATAATTACACAAAGAATGTTACCAGAGCTGTTACTAGGCTTGTCCTGTTGGGACTGAGGCACCGTACTGGAGACAAGACACATGCCCTTGAGGAAGTCACCAACGATGTGAGAGCTGAGCACCGCAACGAGAGACCACGAGTCCGGTGGAGCCAATATTATGGTGGGCATGTAGGTCTCCCCACCTCTGCCTACACTATATCTGGCAAAGTATCCCTTACCACTATTTCCCCACGCTCGTACCAGAAGGGGGCATGAGTGCCATGCTCTATCGTAATTCACCCAGAAGAAAGCCACGCAGTTTGAAGGCTCATGCTGTCTCCAAGCCAAGAGAACCCTTAGATCCCATGGCCACTACTGTTGTGGATGGTATCCTTCCTCCAAGATGCATGCTACGCAAATACCATACCCGTCCACCCGTAGTCGGAGCAACAACCAGGTAGCATTACGACCGAACATGCAGTGCACCAGACACCCTCTCCTCATCGCCCAAAATCATCCAATGGCCTTTCGGGGTTGCTCGACCTTCATATTAACTCGTGAGCAGAGCGTTGATGGGTATGGTGTCCTGTATAACCTCATTAGTCCTCACGTGGGGCGTGTGGATGCCCATCGAGCTCCGTGTACCACCACACCGCCACCTGTAGCCTGCATGCATCACCTCCACGGGAATTAATAACTTAAATTAATCAATATTTATATTTTAATAATCTAAGAGTACAAATTGACTAGAGATTTAGTAAATATGTAAAATGAAAACTAATTAAATTTTACACAAAATTGGATTAAGTATAAGAATAAAAATTTACACTACATACTTTATAATTTAAAGTTTTTAATAATGAAAAATTTAAACAAAAAATAAAAATAAAATAAAATAAGAAACTATATAAGTATAATAAGTAAACTTATTATTTTTTCCCAAGAAGAAATCATAATTTCCACTAATATTGAAAATTACATGCTGTAGATGCATTGCATATGCATTTTTGTGATTATGGTCACACCATATAGTTCTACAAAATCCCCAAAGGGGTGTACATCATAGAATGTTAAAAATAATTACAGTAAATACAATAATTTAAGTTCAGATATATCATGATCATGGTCAAAAAACTGTAAAAAATCAGAGCTATCGGTCCTAAAAAATTTGGCTAGTCTATGAAGGGGCGGTGATAATAGCTATAGTGTTTTTCACCCTTATGCTCGTCTATATGCCAGAGCCCCCTATGCTGGATCGCTGCCGCCTTGGAAAGATCGTCAGAAATGCAGTTGCGTTCCATGTAAATATGAGAACATGAGATGGATAAGGATTGAGCTTTCATATGCCAGAGATATTCCAATATAATTTGAAGTGTGTGCACAGATTTATTGAACCCTTTAATGATGATTTTAGAGTCTCCAAATACTTGTAGATGGTGGAATTCATGCTCTAATGAAAAATGTAGAAGGTGGTGAAGTGTAATGAGCTCAACAAAATTGTTCGTTTTTGGTCCCAGACCCATATTGACTTTAAAAAAGTGCTAAGGGGTAATGTGTAGGAGGGCGCCTCCCCCGCATCCAATGGGTTGGGCTGAGCCATCGAAGTAAGCCAAGGGTATGCCAAAATTGATAACTTCGAGGGTGATAGTTTTGGGTGGTCGTGGAGGGTCATCGTCTAGGATGCTGGTATAGATGGATAAAATACATGAAGTGATCGAATGCCAGTTGGGGGGGAGGTCTTGGAAAATGGAGCCATTCCTAGCCAACCAAATTCCCCAACAGATGAGAAGGGGAAGGTTCCTAGCTTTATGCGGGGAGAGAGAGTTTCACCAGAGTTTCCAAGCCTCCCCTATGTTCAGTCCATGCCACTGCAGATTGATGCCTAGTTCATATAGGATGGAAGTCCAAAGTGCATGGGTGGAGCGGCAGTGTATGAACATATGATCAATTGATTTAGAGTCATTCTGGCAGAGTGTGCACCAAGAGGGACCATGGATAGATCGTTTGTGTAGGTTGTCCATAGTCGGAGCAATGTAATTAAGAGTGCACCACATGAAAATTCTGGTGCACAGGGGTGCCTTGAGTTTCCATATGAGCTTCCACCACCAAGATTGTACATGTGGGAGGTGATCCGAAAATATGAGTAGGTAGCCTTCCTTTGATGTATATAGCCCAGATTTTGAGGGGGCCTAGATTATTTCATCATCCCCTATGCCAATTCGGATATGAATTTCAGATAGTGTGGCTATATAAACTTGCCAAGATTGGTGCATTGGCCTCGGGAGTCGAAGTTGATTAGCATATTTCCATCCTTGCAGGTAGAGGGTCGAGGATAGGGGGTCAACAATCTGTGCAATGAAATGGATGGCTTGTTCTGACGGATGGTTGATGATATCGCGCGATAAGGTGTGTGCGTTCCCACTTCCAGACCAGGGATCAATTCCAATGCGCGCTTGATTCCTAGCTCTGATTCTCCAAGTCAGACCATTTTTAATTTGCGGGGGTGAGGTGATAACAACCTTCCATATGGTTGAAATGTTCTGGTGGCTCCAAGAGGTCTGTTTGGTCCAGTCAAATATGTTCATGGGCTAGATGTATTTCATGTAGACCACCTACGTCCAAAGATTCTTGGATGTCATAATCATCCATCCCATTTTTGCAGCAAGAGCTTTGGCGAATATATCCAAGTTTTTGATACCCCATCCCCCCCATTTTTTAGGGAGAGAAATGATGTCCCATTTAATCCATGCAAAATTTCGTCCTTCTCGATTCCCATTCCATAGAAACCTGCTGCATAATCGTTGTATTCGATCAATGATGGCTCAAAGTATCCAAGCAAGATACATCTAGTAAACTGGAGTGGCTTGCAGGACGGATTTGAGGAGGGTTAGACGACCAGCCTGTGATAACCATCTGTTGTGCCATACAAATATCCTCTTTTCCAATTTGGCAATAAGCTAAGTCCAATTTGCAATGCGATAATCAGAGGGTTTTAGTCTACACCCGAGATATCTGAGGCCATCCTGAGGATCCAAGGGGGTGATGGAAATATGTTCAGAGCAATTCTTCTCTCTTGAGGAGTGCATATGTTAATAGTAATGGTGGATTTTAGAGCATTACAGGCCATGCTAGTTGTGATGCTAAATTCTGCAAGGACTGCTGAGAAAGATAAAATGTCACCAATGGAGCCATTGAGCAAAATTAGAACGTCATATACAAATATAAGGTGGGAGAGTGTGCATCCTTCAAAAATTTAGATGCCCTGTAGACAACCTTGATTCTTTTCATTCATAATAAATTGGCTTAAGGCTTCTATTATGAGAAGGAAGAGGAGCGGGGAGAGGGGGAAACCTTGTCAAATTCCTCTTTCATAGTGGAAGAAAGGATATGCAGAGCAATTGATGAGTATGTGAATGAAACATTGGTGCACTACTACATTTGGCAGGAATTCCGACACTTGGTTCCGACGCTTTTGACCAAATGTCGGAAATTTCCCCAATTTTTTTCCATCCCGCCCGAAACCGTCGCTATACCGACGTTTATAGAAAAGTGTCGCAATTGCGTTGTTTGGAGGAAGACGTCGCACTGGCGACACTATGGCCCAACGCGTTGCTATTGCGACGACTGCAAGTGCGACACAATGTCTAAGTGTCGTAATTGTGACGTTTGGAGGCCTTCGTTGCAATAACGACGCCTTTTCTGCTGTCGGTATAACGACACTTATATGCACGCTAAATACAAATACGAAACTTATATGCATGCTACATAAAAATGATTTTATTGTTTCGTATCCATCACAATAGCTACATTAACGTCTGATATCACGCGCGCATTCGCCCTCCGCTCTTGCAGAACAACATTCGCCCTCAGCTCTTGTAGAACAGAATTTGCCCTCAGCATTCGCCCTCAGCATTTTCCCTCAGCTCTTGCGGAGCAAAATTCACCCTCAGCTCTTGCAAAATGGTAAGTTCTTATTGCAGACCCTTCCTCCTATGGTAGGGTTGACTCTATTTGGGTTTTTTTGGTCAATTCCATTGGATTGTGTTAGGCTGTAGGGTTCTCTCTAGATGTCAAGAATCAAGATTCAATACCCTCTATTATCTTCATCACCCAATACAAGATTTAAATTTTTTCCCAAAGAAACGCTTATTAATTTGGCAGCCATTATTTCTCCCTGCTTTAAAAACCCTACATTTAAATGAAAACAAGCATTGCATTTCAACTACAAAAATCTATTAGTGTTCAAATGTACATGTGTGCTACATTAACGTCTGATATCACACGCGCATTCACCCTCTGCTCTTGCAGAACAACATTCGCCCTCAGCATTCGCCCCGAGCTCTTGCAGAACAGCATTCGCCCTCAGCTCTTGCAGAACAGCATTCGCCCTGCATTCACCCTCATCTCTTACACAACAGCATTCGCCCTCAACTCTTGCAGCTCCACTTGAGAAAATTTTTCATAATCTTGGGGCTGGATATACTGCAGAGCAAACAATTGTAGTTATCATTCGTGCTCCAATATATTAATATACTTTTTACATTGAACTGAAGAAAGGGAAACAAGCAAATGCTAGCCATCATACAATGCTTCGACATAAGAGTTTTGAGTGACATACTTGAAAAAAGAACTCATCGACTGATATTTATAATCATTTGAGTTATTCAAGTTAAACACAATGTCAAGAATCAAGATTCAATACCCTCTATTATCTTCATCACCCAATACAAGATTTAAATTTTTCCCAAAGAAACACTTATTAAATTAGCAGCCATTATTTCTCCCTGCTTTAAAAACCCTACATTTAAATGAAAACAAGCATTGCATTTCAACTACAAAAATATATTAGTGTTCAAGTGTACATGTGTGCATCACTTGTGTAGGGTATTCCTTTTCCACTTTCACATTATCCAAGAATGTATGCAGTATAGTTCATATTTTTTATGATTTAGATTATCTTGAAAAAGGAAAGGTAAATTATTTCCCATGGAAAAAGAAGGTTTTCCCTTTTTACTACTGGAAATGGTACAACAAAGTTCCATTTCTACCCTAAACTCCTATGAAACAGGAACCAAATAAAGGCCATGTCCTCAATGGACATCATTTGGCTTTGAAAATGGCTATTGCACCGTGTTGTTTCTTATATTACATCACGATAGTTTCTTAGGTCATTTCTTGTTTCTTGAGATGAAAAACAACCAAAGAAATTGTGAAGATCCTTTAAAGAAATAAATGACCATTTCTCAATCATATCTCAACTATTTTTTATTTTATTCAGTGGTTGCTTACTTTGAGAGAAATTTGACACTTTTATAAGGAATATAACATAAAAACACAAAATGGGAAGGAGTTGATGAGGTAGATGACCTTTAGTTGTTGTCAATTAAGAATTGATAATACACGATGCATGTTCTGTACTACAAACTAGATTCCTTCCTGGAGTTAGGACACAGAGTATTGAATAAAAGTTGTAGTTTCTAACTTCTTGTATTGGTTCATCAATCTTGAAATTCAGACATTGCATGTCTTCATTGCTTCATGTTTGAATAATTTTCATCATATCATACAATAGGAAATTAGGAATTATGATTATTATTACTTTATGGATCTATTAAGTTACTTTTAAGTTTGCATGGTTTAGTGTGAAATTATTCTAGTCCCCAAACACATATAATCAAGGAATTATAACATGATTTCAAACATTAAATATCAACAAAATCGTTTAAAGGATATTGAAAGGAAAAAGGTGATGGAAGATAGAGAGTGCCTTACTTAAATTCTCTAAGGATTTTTCAATAGTTGCTCCAAAAGCTTCACTTCAAGGCCCTTCAAGATCGTCTCCAACAATGCTATACCATCAGCTTCAACAATGTTGCTCCAAAAATGTCCTCAAGGTCTTCACAACAAGTTTATTAGAAGTTGCTCCAACAATATATTCAATAAGGTCTTCATTGTCAACTCGTCTCTTGTTTGGGTGCCTTAATGTGCAATGACATGTTTCTAGGACTAAATTCAATGCAAGGCATATTTGAAACTCTAACTCTGTCTTCCAGTGTCTTATTAGAAATTATTTCAGTTTTCATTTTGTGTTTTCAAGTTAGATATTGCTTTCAAGTTTTTACATTTATAATTTTATTGCAATGTGGCAGACTGATCAAAGCAGTGCAGGAACAACCCCGAGACGGGATGATCGTGGAAAGAGGCCAGCAGAAGAACATGTAAAGTGCCAGCATTGCTCTATCTTCAGGTATTTTAGTTATTTACATAATTGAAATAATATTAATTTTGTTCAAATATGCAGACACCTAGCCATGGTACGCCTGGTGATTCCCTCTTTGAGGAAGAGCTTTCTTCATCCCTATCTCCAGTGTTCTTGTTGCGAAAAAAGGCACGAGATGCAAGGTCGAAATTTAATACTTTGATAGACGCACCTCAAACACCTGAAATAGAAGAGAAGATAAAACAACTTATGAGCTAGCTAGAAAGATACCAGGTAATAATAAAAAGTCAAAAGGATATTTTTTTTGTTCTGCATGAGATGAATTGTGATAGTTTTATTTTTAATTTTTACATTGACTAAACTAACAAAAAGTTCTTTTGTATGTAGCGTTTTCTGGCACTTGTTGAACCCGGTGTTGGTGGTAGTGGGACACAAGGGCAAGAGATTGCTCAACAACCCTCTCGTACACCTTCTACTCCTTTAGGTGCCAGCCAAGAAACACACCCTGCCCAAGCAGACACCCAGCCAACCGCTGAACGTGTTGGCAATGATGAGGCTGATATGGCCAACTACATTATTGCGTTTCCTGGAGCTACACGTGTCAGCTCCACAGGGACCATTAATAGCACGTTGTTGGTGAATGATGAAGGTGTCCCTATAAAGCATGTACAACTCCCAGGTAAATTTTAATATTTTAACTATTTCATGTACTTTATCTAAAACATATTTATCACGATTTTTATTTTTAAATTAATGATAATATCTTCTTCTTCTTTTTTTTTTTTTTTGTGTGTAGGAAACAAGGAGTTCTACAGGTATCTGGAGAGCCATGCGTTGGTAATTTTTTGGCCCAACCATACGCACAGGGTGGAATTGCCAGAGTTCCAACCTGAAAAAAGAACTTCTAGATTATCTAGAAACCCTTTTTGGGGTCGACATATTTGACAGAACAGTGGTGGCTCGGGTAGCCGGCAAATATTTGAAATATACCAGGGACACCTATAGGACGCAATTGCAATTTAACCCTAGATATGAGTGTCCTCTCACAGTTCCAGAGAGTGAGTGGAGTGCACTCATCCATGACGGAAAAGAGAAAAGGACAAAGAAAGAAGGAAAAATGCCAACTAGACCCGCAAGGTAAATTAAAACTTTAATTCAATAACTTTAATTTTCTCTATGTCTAAAATAAAAGTGTGCTACGTCATATCTGACTTTAATCTTTTGATGCTAGGTTTCCTGACACCTTGTTGAGTCCCAAACTTGCATCTTTCCTATACACCTTTCTAGACTTTTTCCATTTACCTGGACCTCCTAAGTCATCAACATCATTGCATATTAATCATAAAAGAGAATTTAAAGTGGTTTTTAACTATGTTTTGTGTCTGCTGTTTGAATTATATTTTTGCTCATTGAGCTGCGGAATCTTGTCACTTTCCGCAGCTGCTTCAACTTTCCGCAGCCATTTTGTTAAAGTCTATATTGCAGGTGTCTTCATGCAAATCAAGCCACATGGGCAAGTTGGAAATGACATGGATATGGACCGAGTCCTATTGGCTCAGTCGAATTCACCAAAGAAGGCCGTGGTCAAAGGTAGTCAAGCGGTGGTCAACCTAAGAGTCCTACGGTGACATAACTCCATTTTTCACCACGTGAAGACTTGCGTGGCCGTTCCTAAATCTCAGGGGACATATCAACACCCGTGAACTGCTCCATAAGCCGAATCCAACGAACACCCTCCATAGATTTAATCTTCACGACAACCATAATGCTAGATTTCTGGACGTGGTTGGTCACGTGTCTTTTATCAGCGCAGATTGTAGGAAAGTAGTTATGTCATCCTCTGTTATAAATAATGCGTTCTCATACGCATAGTAGCTAGCTTCTGTAATGTAATTTTGCTGAAAAGAAAGCCCACTGTGTCGTGACATTATTTCCTTGTTATGACTGCGTTTTGAATACATGAGAAGACTCTGTTCATAAGCATAATTCGTGGTTGATAGCTGTTGCCCGAGGATTGTGCAGAGGGCCCCTGCACACGCCGAGGTTTTGTTTATTGCCGTATAGTTTCATGCTTTATTTCCTTACGTTCATTATGCCATAGTTATTCACGTGTATATATTACATCTCTTATGGTATTAACGTTTTATTTCTGTCCATAATTTTTCATGCTTTATACTGCTGTTAACTGATCAATGTCTTTGTTCCAGATTACAGTAGGCAGCCCGGGCATTTGCACATAGTTTTACAATGACTAATGACATGGAATCAATCTTGTCCTTCTGTTGATTTATTTTTCTTAGCTTTTAATTCCAGCACTGTTTTATTTATCTCAGTTTTGTACATTTGCTTTATTAGTTAGATTAGATATTAAATTACTCATGTCATTATCATTTACCTCCGAAAACCATAGCGAGACTAATGGTGAGGGATTGAAGTATGAGTGTGTAGTTTGATATTAGTTTATTTTTCTGCAAGTTAGATATTAAATTGCTCATGTCATTATCAGTTACCTTGCTCATGTCATTATCAGTTACCTCCGAAAGCCATAGCGAGACTAATGGTGAGGGATTGAAGTATGAGTGTGTAATTTGATATTAGTTTATTTTTCCGCAAATTAGATATCAGATTGCTCAAGTTGTTTATGATTACCTCCGAAAGCCATAGCGAGACTAATGGTGAGGGGTCAGAATATGAGTTGATGTAATTTGATTTTAGCTTTACTTTGCTTGCAATTCTTGGATTTCTTTGAGCACAGTTTCTTTTTTATTTAGACAGCAGCAAGGGTAATGGGTTTCATGATCAATAGTTCACTGTTTGTTTGACTAGTATAGTGGCACATTTTCATTTTCTTTTAGGAATTAATTTTGTCATTGCATGTTTTAAAACCCTTTTGAAGTTTGAAGCTTGGGAAATCATTATAAAGGACATCATTGCCTTGAACATTTATATCCATACTTGTCTTTTAGAATTTCCATCTCACATTAGGAAACCAACCAAGATAAAAACCCCCAAGATAAATAAAAAAAAACCCAAAAACGACAAAAAGTAAGAGATAGGTTATCTTGCACATATAGTGCGCCACACTTCGTCAGCTTACGAATCCCGGATTGACAAATTAATGTAGCAATTTAGGACACACTAAATTGACTCAAACTGTTTCCTTCAACATTGAAGGGAGCCACTTTGAAATGGGATTAGTCACCCAATCTATTAGGACTTGGAATGATATGAAACAAACATTTTTGGATAGAAACCTGGACTATTGCATGCCCACCAATCACAAGGATGAGGTATTCAAAATGGTGCAAAAAGAAGATGAAAATTTGGAGGATTTACTTGAAAGATTTCAATACAACTTAAAAAGAGCAAAGATGAGAAAATTAGATGAGGAAACTTTGAAAGCCCTTCTATTAAAAGCCATCAGAGATGAATGGATAGATATTTTAAACATGATGGGGAAAGGAGACATTTCTCAACTTCCACTTCGTGACATAACAAAACTATGTGTCCATCTCTCAAGGGGAAAATCTAAAACAGGAAAAGGGCCTAGAGATCCTTCTCTTATCAGGGCAAACAAATCTGCAACTGGATCATTAAGTAGGGCAGAGATTGGAAATATGCTTGATGAATTCAAAACTGATATCTTAGGGAGCCTTAGTGAACAACTAGACACCCTTAAAATTCAAAACAAGCAGAAAGCAGAAACTGATGCTCTAGCCATCTTTTGTCCGAAATGTAGGAAGAAACATGCTTTAAGGGAATGTCCCTTGGATGCAAAAGTTGTAGAAACATGTATGATTTTCTCAGAGAATCATGAGACCAAGGATTGTCCTTCAATTCCTGGACTCAAAGCTGTCTTTCAAGAAGATCCAAATTCAGTAGAATCTCTCTGCTTTGTTGCAAGAAGACCTTGGCAGGGGCAACAAACTCAAGGGTTTAACAACTCTATGAATTTTCAACCCCCACCAAATTGGAATCCTTGGCAACAACCTTGGCCCCAACCTCAAAATCCATATCAGTCATGGGTACAAGGTATGCAAAATCCTTATGGGAGATTTGCTCAATTTTATCAATATCCTCCATCTTTTCAAAATCAACAAGCTCCACAACTTCCAAACCCGAATCTACAACTTTCATTGCCATTTCCACAACAACAACCTTCTCAACAAAATCCAAATCCTCAACTCATGCTTCCATTCCAACAAAAGACAAATCAACTTCCAGCTCAACCATTACCAAATCCTAACAATAAAAATCCTCAGAATACTTACATGATAGAAGGACAAAAATTTCCTACCTATATGATTGTTCCTCTCAATGATGTACAACTCAGGTCTGGTAGAGTTTTAGAAAAACCTTCTATAGATGTCCAAGAGCAAGATACCTCTAAGGAGGACTCTCTTAAAGTCAATAAGGGTTCTGAGGAAGCATCTCTTCAAAAATCAAACATTCAAAAAGAGAAAGAAAAGCTAACCCCCACAACTCCTATAGTTGAGCAACCTGCATCTTCATCCACACCTCCTTTCCCTGAAAGATTACAAATTGATAAAGGGGTGGAAAAAAAAATCTTGTTGCCTAACTATGATTTTCTAGATGAATTAAAGAATGTTTGTATCAAGATTCCTTTGCTACAAGCCATTAGAGAGATTCCTATTCTAGCAAAAACAATAAAGGAGTTGAGTCTCAAAAGACCAGGAAGGAAACTAAGAGATACAAGAAGAATCCACCTGGTAGGAAAAATTGCAGATATCATGATGGAAAAAATTACCATGCAGAAGTATGTAGATCCAGGTAGTCCAATTGTCAAGACACATATAAATGGGATAGAAATTCCAAACACATTGATTGACTTAGGGGCTGCTATCAACATTATGAGTAGACAGACTATGGAACAGCTAAAACTTCCTAATCTTCTTTTTACACCTACTTTACTGCAACTTGCAAATCGATCAATTATCAAACCAGATGGTGTATTAGAAGATATTTTAGTCTCCTTAGATTCTTGGGAATATCTAGTAGATTTTATGATTTTGACTCCCAAGAGTAATCTAGGAGGGCACCCACTTATCTTAGGAAGACCTTGGCTAGCCACAGCTGATGCTTTCATTAGTTGTAGATCTGGGGATATGTAAATTTCTAATGGTAATTCGACAAAGAAATTAAATTTGTATCCTCCAGCAAAAGCAATCACAGAAGTAGGAGACAATGAATGGGTCGATGATGAGGACACTATACAACCTGTCTTTACCATTTCTGAAATCAGTGAGGATAGTCAAATTCTGAACACATTAGAAAATTTTGAGACATCTTCAGAATATGACCCCACACAATTTCAGTTGGAATCCGACATTGAATATTTATCATCAAGACAAATGTCTCTTTACTCTATGGAAGAGTTCGGTAGTTCTACCATTGATATTTTTCCAGGAAAAACATTGAATATCAACAAAAATTTGGAAAAGTCACAACATGAAGAACTAACCAAAATCTTGCAAAAACATTCTACTGCATTTGCATGGGAGTATACTGATATGAAAGGTATTGATCTTAAGACCTGCATTCATCATATCTATATTGAGGAAAACAGTAGACCAATCAGACAACCTCAAAGAAGGATGAATCCAAATCTTAGGGAGATAGTGAAAGAAGAGCTCCAAAAACTACTCAATGCAAACTTCATTTATCCAATTTCAGATAGCCGATGGGTTTCCTCTTTGGTTATAGTACCTAAAAAGAATGGTAAGTGGAGGGTATGCATTGATTACAGGGAATTGAACAAAGAAACTTTGAAGGATCACTTTCCTTTGCCTTTTATCGATCAGGTATTAGATACATTAGCAGGTAAAAAGTACTTTTCATTTTTGGATGGTTTTAGTGGCTATAATCAAATTTAGGTAGCACCTGAAGATCAAGATAAGACCACATTTACTTGTCCATGGGGAACTTTTTCCTACCGAGTACTTCCTTTTGGGTTATGTAATGCACCTGCAACATTCCAAAGAGCAGTACTAGGAATTTTTTCCGATCTAATCCATGATTGTGTAGAGGTTTATATGGATGATTTTACAGTTTATGGTAATTCATTTGAAGAGGCATTAGAAAATTTGGAAAAAGTCCTTATAAGATGTAAAGAAAAAAACCTTTCATTAAGCCATGAAAAATGCTTTATGATGTTTACTGAAGGTATTGTTTTTGGGCATCATATTTCAGGAGATGGGATTAAGGTTGATAGATCAAAAGTTGAAGTCATCTCCAAGTTGCCTATTCCAAATTGTCAAAGAGATGTTAGAAGTTTTCTAGGATTTACTGGTTACTATAGAAGATTTATAGAAAACTTCACTAAAATAGCATCTCCACTCTTCAAATTTCTTACAAAAGACTATGAATTTAAATGGGATCCTGATTGTCAATCAGCCTTTGAAACTTTGAAAACAAGAATATCTGAAGCACCTATCTTGAGAGGACCAAATTGGAAACTCCCTTTCCATATTTCTACAGATGCTTCAGATACAGCTCTAGGAGCTATGTTGGGTCAAAAGGATTTAGTCCCTTATGCCATTTACTATACTAGTAAAAATTTGACTCCCACTGAGTTGAACTATACTGTAACTGAAAAAGAGTTTTTAGCTGTTGTTCATGCAATCAATAAGTTTAGACATTATATAACAGGCTATGAAACTTTTATTCATACTGATCATTCTACGATTAGATATCTAATGAAAAAACTTGTTACTAATGGCAGAGTGACAAGATGGCTCCTAATTTTGCAGGAATTCAATATTACTGTGTTGGATAGACCAGGGAAACAAAATACAGTAGTTGATTTCTTGTCTAGGATTCAAAATACTAAAGAATATTCTCCTGTAGAGGATAAGTTTCCTGATGAATACTTGTTTGCAGTAACTACTAAGACCCCTTGGTATGCAGATATTGCTAACTATTTGGTTACAGGGAAACTGCCTCCACATTTATTTCCAAGTGAAAGAAGAAAGATTATTCAGGAGAGTTCAAAATATTCATGGATTTCTAACGAATTGTTTAAAACAGGGCCAGATCTTGTGATTAGAAGATGTGTCAGGGAAGATGAAATGCCTGATATTCTTAAGGCATGTCATGATGAACCATGCGGCGGACACTTTGCAGACAAAAGGACAGCCTATAAAATCCTCTCTTTAGGATATTATTGGCCTTTCCTCTTCAAAGATGCAAAACAATATGTCAAAAGGTGTGACAGCTGCCAAAGAGTAGGGAAACCTACCCTTTCAAATGAAATGCCATTGCAAACACAGGTACTCATTGAACCCTTTGAAAAATGGGCTTTAGATTTCATTGGACCTATTAATCCACCATCTAAGCAAAAGAAGTATATATTGGCTTGCACTGATTATGTTACTAAATGGGTAGAAGCTAAAGCATTAGTATCTGCTACTGAAAATTCAGTTGTTCATTTTCTTTATGAGGATATTTTTACTGGCTTTGGTGTTCCAAGAGAAATTGTGACAGATCAGGGAAGCCAATTCACATCCAACTTGGTGGAGAAGTTGATGGAAGAATACAAAATCAAGCACAGAAGATCTACTCCTTACCATCCGTAAGAAAATGGTCAAGTGGAGTCTACAAACAAAGTTCTTGAAAGTATCATCACCAAAACTGTTCATCTACATAGAAGAGATTGGGCAGAAAGGCTTCCTGAAGCCTTGTGGGCCTACAGAACTACATGGAGAAATACAACAAGACATTCTCCCTATGAACTTGTTTATGGGAAAGAAGTCCTGCTCCCCATTGAGTTCCAAGTCAAAACCTTCAAGATGGCAGTTCAGTTGGGGATGGATCTATCAGAAGCCCAAAAGCATAGAATGGAGCAGTTGAATGAGCTAGATGAGATCAGACAAGAGGCAATTCTAAGAACCGATCTAGTTCAATATCAAAGAGCTAAATGGCATGACAAATACATCAAAGATAAGAAGTTTCAAGAAGGAGATTGGGCATTGCTATTTGATTCCAAGTTTAAATATTTTAAAGGAAAATTTCAGACTCATTGGCTTGGGCCATATGAGATTGACAAGATCTTTAGCAATGGAGCGGTAAGAATCAAGACCATTGATGAATCTTAAACTCCTCTTATTGTGAATGGCCACAGATTAAAGATCTATCATAAGCCACTCTCAAAAGAGGAATTTGTCAAAATGTTTCAAGATAATTCTGCAATAAGGCTGGTGAAGAAGAATCCTTCTTCTCCACTAGCCTAGCCTTTGTTCTTTTCAGTTTTAAAAATAAATAAATAAATAAAAAATTGTATAAGCCTGAAAACCAATCACTGATTGGCAGTCTTATACAGAAAATGTAGGGTGAAAATCAGGAACACCTGACGCCCTATATTTTCCAAAAAATTCTCTCTCTCTCTCATTTCACAAATTTTATGACAACCCACTCCATTTCATTCCACTTCATTCCACTCCACTTCATTTCATTTCACTCCATTTCATCTATTTCATTTCATTTCACCAATAAAAATTTTCTTTCATGACCATTTTCATTCAGTCAGTTATCATCTATCCATCTCCATTCACCCAAATAATTGTTGTGTCAGTTTCCGCAGCTGACACCAGTTTCCGCAGCCAGAAGCAGTTTCTGCAGCTACCACTCTGTTTTTCAAAAATTTACAGTCAGATGTTAGTTCAACAATCATGAAATCAAATGTATGTATGAGGACATATTATGAAGACATGAGGCATTCAAAAGCATCAACGAGGAGCAACTGATTGAAGACTAATGAAAAATGGCAAGAATTCCAAGGTATGAGAAGAAATTTATTTCAAATGGCATTCAAGCACATTTTTACATAGTTATAAACCATAGCTCCATTATATGCAATGATTGCGTTGATAACTCCATAACCATTCCACGATCTCTATACGATTCCCCCACAATCCTTGCATTCATTTTTAAACGGCCTCATAATCAAGCCTCCGGTCTTCACTCATGTTCAGCTATACTTTGATACTCCACCTGTAATTATGGAACGTGGTTGATTTGACTACGGCTTCTCTCAGCTGTACAAAATCCGTAGCCGTTTCATAAACGTGCTTGCGTCTACTCTGCAGCCACCCAATTTTAAATACTGCCGGATGCACTTTATTCCCCCTACTGTTCTATTGACCTCACGGCTGCATTTCCACCGTGCTCACATAAGCCTTCACCCCATTTTGTTCTCTGTTCCGCTTCATTCCGTGTACCTATTCTCTGATATGCACTTACAGTCACTGGTCTCCTTCATAAACCCTGTTCATTTCCACTAATTCAGCCGTCTTACCTCCGCTAAACCCTCCTCACGCAGACGAGTTTTAAAGAACAGAAGGAAGGATGGGTCGGTTGTTGAGGGCAGAACCAGAGGGACCCAAATTTATGGAAGGATACTCGCAAGTCAAAGACATATTGAAAAAGGCAAAATGGCTTCGGTTTATTCAAAAGTTTAAAGGCTACAATAAGGAGGTAACAAAATCTTTTGCGAGGTCTTTCAACGGTCTGGAGGTAGAAATTGGGGAGCTCAAATTTACAGTGACTGAGGCATCCATAGCAGCTGCTACAGAATTCCCTAAAGAAGGTGAATGCTGGTTCAAGAACAAGAGCATTGGCGAGGAAGCCTGGAGAGTGATCCTACGTAACCCAGGTATGGATGTCACCATTTTCAAAAAGGGAATTCCTGTCCATGCTTTAAAAGAAGAGTGGGCCAGTTTACTGTTGGTTATTCAAAAGTTTATCACCTGTGAGGGACGTTTTGGATCAATGTACATGTATCATACCCAACTGTTGATGAATTTCCTAGACAACCAGACCCTCAATATGCCATACTTTTTATTAAATAGTTTGAAAAAGATGTCTGTAACCATCCAAAAGCATCTAGGGGACGTAGAACCACATTTGTATCACCATGGTCTCGTGAAAATCTTGATAGAAAAACAATTAAAAGAGAAAAAGGACACCTGGGAGCAGTTTTTAATTAGAAATTTCTTTGAAGAACCCCAAGAAACCCCTGAAGGCAGTACATCAAAAAGAAGTAGAAGAAAGAGAACATGTGATAAAACTCAAAGCACTCCTACTAACACAGTTGAAAGAACTAGTAGAGAAGAAAGACTGTCTAAAAGGAGGAAGGAAAAGACTGAGGGTAAAAAGCCAACAAAATCAAAAGAGAAAAGAAGCATTGAGGCTGTGCATCAAACCCCTTCCTCAGAAGAAGACCATCAATTATTGTCTGAGAGACTAGTTCACCTTCAGGAACAGTCAGCTATGGCCAAAAAGAAAGGAAAAGAAAACAGAAGGAAAAAGACAGTAGTCCACAGCATGTAAGAAGAAGCACCAGGCTTAAAGGAAAGTGGAGGAAAGCATAAACAAAAGGACCCCATTTTATTGATTTGGGAGAAGGAACACCTGAACAAACTCCAGCTGGCCGTAGTCCACCTCATTCTCAGCCAAACGTTGAAACTAGTCCTCAAGATGTTGACATGAGTCCTTTTCGGCCAGATTTTGAAGTCAATTCTCCTCCATAGCATTTTGGGGACAGCCTAAGGAAAATGACACCCGAGATAGATCCAAAGCAACAAGAGGTGTATGATTACATAGAATCCTTAGAAAGAACAGCCACGGGTCCCAGCACTTCATCCACTCAGCCTCACACAGCACAAGAAGCTCTAGTCCAATCGTTGAAACAAGAAGTTTTTGAGTTGGAGGTTTTAAATAGACATATTAAAAATGAAAATGAAGAATTAAAGGAGCAAAGAAGATTGAAAAAGATCATTCATGACAACACTATGCTACATCTGGGACTGTGGCACAAAAAGAACAGGAAATTGAAGAAGAAATGCAAGAAGATAAGTAGAGCACTGATTAATCTCAAATTCAGATGCTTGATGAAGAAGCCCAGGATGTTAGCAGCACCAAGAAAGAGGAGAAGAGGACTGGATGTATTGGCAGAGGTATCAGGGCATATGAATTGAAGGAGGATGATAAAAATTTTGGTTGCATGGGGACATGCAGCACCTTCACAGTGGGGGTATGTTGAGTCCCAAACTTGCATCTTTCCTATACACCTTTCTAGACTTTTTCCATTTACCTAGACCTCCTAAGTCATCAACATCATTGCATATTAATCATAAAAGAGAATTTAAAGTGGTTTTTAACTATGTTTTGTGTCTGCTGTTTGAATTAGATTTTTGCTCATTGAGCTGCGGAATCTTGTCACTTTCCGTAGTTGCTTCAACTTTCTGCAGCCATTTTGTTAAAGTCTATATTGCAGGTGTCTTCAGGAAAATCAAGCCACATGGGCAAGTTGAAAATGACATGGATATGGATCGAGTCCTATTGGCTCAGTCGAATTCACCAAAGAAGGCTGTGGTCAAAGGTAGTCAAGCGGTGGTCAACCTAAGAGTCCTACGGTGACAAAACTCCGTTTTTCACCACGTGAAGACTTGCGTGGTTGTTCCTAAATCTCAGGGGACATATCAACACCTGTGAACTGCTCCATAAGCCGAATCCAATGGCCACCCTCCATAGATTTAATCTTCATGGCAGCCATAATGCTAGATTTCTGGACGTGGTTGTTCACGTGTCTTTTATCAGCGCAGATTGTAGGAAAGTAGTTATGTCATCCTCTGTTATAAATAATGCGTTCTCATACGCATAGTAGCTAGCTTTTTGTAATGTAATTTTGCTGTAAAGAAAGCCCATTGTGCCGTGACATTATTTCCTTGTTATGACTGCGTTTTGAATACATGAGAAGACTCTGTTCATAAGCATAATTTGTGGTTGATAGCTGTTCCCCGAGGATTGTGCAGAGGGCCCCTGCACACGCTGAGGTTTTGTTTATTGCTGTATAGTTTCATGCTTTATTTCCTTACATTCATTATGCCATAGTTATTCACGTGTATATATTACATCTCTTATGGTATTAACGTTTTATTTCTGTCCATAATTTTTCATGCTTTATACTGTTGTTAAATGATCAGTGTCTTTGTTCCAGATTACAGTAGGCAGCCCGGGCATTTGCACATAGTTTTACAATGACTAATGACATGGAATCAGTCTTGTCCTTCTGCTGATTTATTTTTCTTAGCTTTTAATTCCAGCACTGTTTCATTTATTTCAGTTTTGTACATTTTCTTTATTAGTTAGATTAGATATTAAATTACTCATGTCATTATCAGTTACCTCCGAAAACCATAGTGAGACTAATGGTGAGGGATTGAAGCATGAGTGTGTAGTTTGATATTAGTTTATTTTTCTGCAAGTTAGATATTAAATTGCTCATGTCATTATCAGTTACCTCCGAAAGCCATAGCGATACTAATGGTGAGGGATTGAAGTATGAGTGTGTAATTTGATATTAGTTTATTTTTCTACAAATTAGATATCAGATTGCTCCAGTTTTTTATGATTACCTCCGAAAGCCATAGCGAGACTAATGGTGAGGGGTCAGAATATGAGTTGATGTAATTTGATTTTAGCTTTACTTTGCTTGCAATTCTTGGATTTCTTTGAGCATAGTTTCTTTTGTATTTAGACAGCAGCAAGGGTAATGGGTTTCATGATCAATAGTTCACTGTTTGTTTGACTAGTATAGTGGCACATTTTCATATTCTTTTAGGAATTAATTTTTTCATTGCATGTTTTAAAACCCTTTTGAAGTTTGAAGCTTGGGAAATCATTATAAAGGACATCATTGCCTTGAACATTTATATCCATACTTGTCTTTTAGAATTTCCATCTCACTTTAGGAAACCAACCAAGATAAAAACCCCCAAGATAAATAAAAAACCCAAAAACGACAAAAAGTAAGAGATAGGTTATCTTGCACATATAGTGCGCCACACTTCGTCAGCTTACGAATCCCGGATTGACAAATTAATGTAGCAATTTAGGACACACTAAATTGACCAAACACACCTCCAAGGCAACCAAAGCTAGGATTGAAAAAAAGGGCCATCACAAGCTAGGCCAGGGCGGCTACTTGAAATTGGCCGCAAGAATTGTAATTAAGTAGCTAAACATCTTATAATTAATTGTACCGCCTTCCAACATTTTTGTAATCCTATCAAATATGATTAAAAATACATAGACATATGTAATGTAGGGTGATGACTTTGGAACAGAAACAACAGAGGAAGATAAAAATATCGCTTTCCATTTCTGCTATCAAGCTGTAGTTGAACGTCGCATAAGCTTGGGGTAGGTCCCAAGATCCAGAATGCCTGATAAGGTAAAACATTAACCTTTAAATATGTTTGTTTTCATCCATAAATTTAATGTACTTTGTTTAAATCAGGGGAGCAACACTACCGACGACGCAAATAACCCAGTTTTAGAGCCAAATGTAAATGATCCTCACGTGCAACCTGATCATTGTAGTAGGGACCAGGCTGACAATGCTACTATCAGTGAGGGCCGTGACGGTAATTAATTTCCACTTATAATTTTTTCTAATTATACCTTGATGGTTGTCCTTATAACGTTTTTTGTTTAAATGAAAGAGAATGTTTCCCTTGAGGATCTTACCACCAGAGAGGAAGACAGGGCAACAGTCTCAACGGCGACAACTGGTGCACCAGGTAAATAATCTCATTGCAATTTTTTTTATTAATATTACCGAACTAGTTCAATGATATTTAAAAACCGACAATTAAAATTTAATATTATCTGTTTTTGTAGGCGATGCCCCGTCACTGGATGAGACCAGACATCGTGACTATGCAACTAGGTCAGCGGCGACAACTGGTGCACCAGGTAAATAATCTCATTGCAATTTTTTTTATTAATATTACCAAACTAGTTCAATGATATTTAAAAACTGACAATTAAAATTTAATATTATTTGTTTTTGTAGGCGATGCCCCGTCACTGGATGAGACCAGACATCGTGACTACGCAACTAGGTCAATGGCGACAACTGGTGCACCAGGTAAATAATCTCATTGCAATTTTTTTTATTAATATTACCGAACTAGTTCAATGATATTTAAAAAATGACAATTAAAATTTAATATTATCTGTTTTTGTAGGCAATGCCCCATCACTGGATGAGACCAGACATCGTGACTACGCAACTAGGTCAGCGGCGACAACTGGTGCACCAGGTAAATAATCTCATTGCAATTTTTTTTTATTAATATTACCGAACTAGTTCAATGATATTTAAAAACTGACAATTAAAATTTAATATTATCTGTTTTTGTAGGCGATGCCCCGTCACCGGATGAGACCAGACATCGTGACTACACAACTAGGTCAGCGCTGACAACTGGTGCACCAGGTAAATAATCTTATTGCAATTTTTTTTATTAATATTACCGAACTAGTTCAATGATATTTAAAAACTGACAATTAAAATTTAATATTATCTGTTTTTGTAGGCGATGCCCCGTCACTGGATGAGACCAGACATCGTGACTACGCAACTAGGTCAACAGTGCGGGTCGAAAGGCACGAAACAGGAGTAGAGCATGATGATATTGATGATGTAATTAGGAGCTTTAAAAATAGGAAGAAGAAAAAGAAAATTCGATAATGTAAAATATTGTATTATTATAAGACAAACGTTACCAATGACCATACTTGGAACGTTTTTTGCGTTATATAAAAAACTCATTTATCATACTATTTTTATGTCAATCATTAATTGTAATGTTTCCTTGCGTACTTTTTGTTGAATTTTTTTTTTATTAGTTATTGAATTTTTTTTTTATGCTCATGAAAGTAAAAAATGAAATATAGATTGGGTATTGGGGAATTGAAAGTGATGTGAGGGGGGGAGGGAGGGGCCATAAGAGCTTCCACCTTCACGTGGTTTGCCTTGTTTAGTAGAGAATAATTTATTGGAGTGATTTAATCTTGGAGCAAACCTCCCTCGATCCAGTGTAGCAACAAAAAAGTCACTGTTGACTTAGTTGCTACTCTTTCAGATCGTGGGAGGCTTGTTCCAAGTTCATGCGACTCCAATAAATTATTCTTGAAACGAAGAGGAGCTTATTCAGGTATGTTTTGACATTTTCAACATATGTTCTAACATTATCATAAGAATGCATCTTAGAGTAAAAAATACTACATCAATTACTAGTATTTATTGTATAGATAATGATGGATTTTGATTGACTTGGCAGTGCAGGTACAAATCCTCTTGCATCATGAGCAATACAACTTGTCAACCAGGGTCATGTCTAGGATATTTTTGCTTGTGCGCTTGACTAGGTTCGTAATGTCACTTTTTGTAAGTTCCTTTACAGTTCATAATTCAATATTAAGTTTGTTCATGATTATTATCTAGGTTTTTTGTATGTGTTTTTTCATCTATTTGATTGTAAGCAACTCTGCATGTTTCCTGTTGTTCACTAGGATTTCTCCCATTACCACTCCCAGGATGAATCCGACTTTATTGTTACATAGGTTACTTTATTGTTACTATGATTTATCCATTTACGATTTCATAGGTTACATCATGTAAAGTTGTCAATCTCAGGTTGGTGATGAGCTTTAGTTCTCCAGATTTGGGGCTTTTCTGATATTTTCTCCCTCATGTCATTCCTGCATCACCTCGTTGTTTTAGCATGCCAATTGTCTACCACTTGTACCAATTGGCACATGTCAATCTCTGAGTGGTGCCACATTTCACCTATTTTCAGTGAGAGTTTAGGGTTTCTCTAACATAGCTTCAGAAATCCGATTAAGTGCCTGCTTGAATATTGTCACATAATACTCATGGTTTGGATTGATGAGCATGTTCTGAATGGTTGGTTGATTCATAAGAACCACCCATATAGTCATCTTGAGATATTTCAAAATTTTTCTCGGGTTTCCTTTTTCACCGTTTCTAGTGGGTGGGATGGTGTGGGGTGATCCATCAATACCGGTGCTCTTGTAGTAGGGAATTTGTTTTTGGGGATATAAAGGAGCATTTGATGTAGATATCCCATTGGATGCATTCATAGATGGGCATGAGAGGTCAAGAATTTAAATTAAAAATATGCAACCTCTAGCATGGCAACCTGAAGGCCGCGAGAGACACTGGTTAAAGATTGTTTTGTGGCGGCCTTAATATAGTCGTGATTTCTTTCTATTATCTTAATGCAAATATATAGTCCGGTCTCATTAAAATGAGGATTGTGGTTGTATTTCTCTTTGGTTGTTTCTCTCTTAATGCTCCAGAAGTTGCCAAAAGTTGCTATAGTTGTTTAGTTTGCCTGTTACAACTTAAAAGTGGTTTTTAGCAATGGGAGTCATGTTTTTTAAGGTTCATACTAATATGAAGATCTTGTAATTCTATATTCAGCATAAGAGAAGATGACCTCTGCTTTGGGCAGTATGAAAAAAATTGCCACATCTACCTCATTGGGTAACAATGGAAAGGGGAAGAAGTTGGGTGCAATGTTTGATAATTATGGCAGACAATTGTCTTCTCTTTCAGTTTTTTCACCCATTTCCTTTAATCGCTCAAGCAGAAGAGGGACTCTGAGATTACGCGACAGAGAGAAGGTATTTAATACAAGAGATATGGAAAAGGAGTTGTACTTCAACAAGGATGGCTCAGTGACAAAAAAATTGCAGGTCAGAGAAAAAATTATGTTTAAAGGAAGGTCACCTGCACGTGAAACTTCACTGCGGTGGATCTTTCCTTGTCCACTTATATTCGATTTTAATGTGTTATTTTAATTTTTCATGGAGGGTTGTTTTGGCATATGGTCCGGCATTCAATTGCACACTTACTGAAAGCATTGTCAATTTGTCTTGCAGGCGGTGTGAACAAACTTGCTGATCTTGTTGGAGTCACCCTTGGGGCGAAGGGAAAAATGTTGTCTTGGCGAGCAAGCATGGTTCTCCGAAAATAGTTAATGATGGTGTGACAGTAGCTAAGGAGGTAATTTGTAGATGTGTGCTTTGGTTTTCTTTTTAACGTTGTATTAGTTCCCCCTCTTAAATGTCTTAGATTTGGTGGGCATAATTTGAAAACTCAAAGGTGAAAGGAATCATATTTGTTACCCAGTGGTCTAAAAGGAAAGGGTTATGGCTGAGTCAAATTTTATTGTTATTGATAGTGTAATGAAATGTATCTCAATGCTATGGTTTTGGCCTTTTTATTGGTTGAATTAGAGGACCCAGTTGAAAATATTGGGGCCAAGTAGGCTAGTTTTCCTTTTTGCTGATGGTTTGGTGTATCTAATTTAATTAGTTGCCTAAGGTATTTTTGGTTGCAAACTCCTTTTCATTTTTCATACAGTATTGGCCTTGTGGAATACATTTGATTGTGTGGTCTTGTTAGATCTACAACATTTGTAGTTGTTTAGTCTTATGGCCGAGGTGCACTTTTATTTTGGAAATAGTTGATGCAATATTGTCATTTAATCCTTACTGCAGGGTAGCATGTTGAGAAGTTTCTTGTGAAACATTTGGTATTAAAAATGACACTTGATCCTATACAGCATCATGCACTTGACTTCAAAATTCATATTCAAAGTGTGCCAGACAATTCTTGCAAAATTTCAAATATTTATGCTGTTTTAAACCATTATCTTTTTCATGTATTGGATGCTGAAAATGTGAAAAAGACTTTGGTATGAAACCAACTGGTGAATAATTTCCAGCAAAACAACCACTTCCAAGACATGATTTAGAAGTAGAACAAATGTGCTTATGAAGCATAGAAAGATATCCTTGATGCATTGTCATTGTTTGGCTAGGGTTATTTTTGGAGAAAATAACTCCTTATTCCTAGAATAGTGATCTTCAATACAAGTAAATGCCAGAGAAGAGAGATCATCGAGTGATGCAACAAAACTGAAATTGGACCCCTAAGGAGAGCTGGTGTGTCTACAATCGATCTGTCAGCATTTTCCCCTGGTTTACCCCGTTCTTTTCCTCCAGCCTGGGTCTTAATTGACTTCTTCTTTCTTCGGGTTTATTTATCAAATTCGTAGAATTTGATAAATAAATACCATCCACAATGGTTGGACTTTAATTTATATTCCTGACTTTATATTATCTCCAAGCCTTATAACCAATGTTTAAATTTCAACACTTTGTATTTATACTCCACGTTTCTTTTTAAATAAATAACTTGTAATGAACTTTCGGCTCTATATTTCACCACCCAGCCTTACAACAATCACGCTCCAGAATTATGCTAATTATCCGCCAATCGTTTAATTAAAAAATTTCATTATACTCCGGCCCCACCTATATATATCAATAACCAATCAAACACTCGTATCGTACCTGGCTATCCTCCGCACACCTTAGTTAACCTCCGGGCAAGTTCAACGTGCGACCACCGTCCGATGGCCCCTCTCCAAATCAACGACTCTTGGCAATTTCGCTCGGCTTCCAACGTCGGGCTTTAACGTGCGATGGCGTGGGTTAAACGGTTGTTTTCCGGGGTCACTTCGCCACGTGTCGCATTCCCTATGGAATCGCTCGCGAATAGGAAATACCGCCTACTTCGCAAAAGCGGTGCGATATGGGCAACCCGCTTTTGTGATTCCGCTCGTGGTTTTGGTACAGGGCTTGACCACGGGTGCAAGTCTGGTTTCGCTATCCTTTTGTTTGTTAACTCATGTCCAATCCTCGGGTCAGGTTCTGAAAGCACAACAATCTTGTCTCTTTATTAAGCGGGATTTTTATATTTGAACAGTGTTCACGATCCCGGTTCTCTACACAGACCTCGTCTTCGGGTGGGGTGAGTTCACAGGGTTATCCAACAATTTACGGGAATTCAAATACAGAAGAATGGAATTATCAGTACCCAATCGCCTCATAGTTAAACAATTCTTCACAATTAGCAGTTCGAGATAATTCAATGGAAACTATGCTTGGAAATCATTTAACTAGAAACAATTGTTCACACACAGAGGTTTATTGCAGAAATCCCCTCTCTACTCTCCTCTTCCCTCTCTACTTTTATTCATCCGAGGAATTACAATTTATATACATAACATATGGCTCTCTGGTTCCTCTGAGAGGACCGTTCTAGAAATCAAAAGGTTTAATTATAATAATTCAACTAACTGAAACTGTTCGACTCCTACAACTCTAACTAGTCTAAGTAATACAGTCAGCTGAGGTATTGACACCTAGCTGTTACAACTCAAATGTTTTCGAAACCTCCTAGCCACAACATGTGGACAAAACCTCCTACATTGCTGGCTAGTGCCTAATGCCCCTGCATCATCGTGTGACATAAACCTATTAACAAAAGTGAACAGGGAATGATTATTAATTATGGCATACTAAGTTGTCAGTGATTTTGACTATTTGTCTTTAACATGTAAAAATGTTAAATTCCAAACTTACATCATCATGGTATTTTAGTAGATATGTGATAGGTAGTATGATAGTATCATATTACCATTCTTCCTTGAGGAACCCACTTCATCCATTAAGATTGCTTTTCTAAAGAGTAACATTGTAGATAACCTTAAAAACATTTGTTAACTATTTTTGTTTGACCATTTGATTGTGTTTGATATGTAGAACTCATGGCAGCTAGTGTTTCTCCACTTATATTAAATAATTATTTCCAAAAGTTTCTTGTCACTATTACTTTAGGAAAACCATGAAGACTATGAATTTCTTTCACGAACACTTCTGCCACTTGGCTTGTTGTTTATGTACTTTGAGCTCTACAAAAAAAATCTACAAAATTTGTCTATATAAATGACCACTAAAATGTAATACTTACCTTTATATTTCAGTAACCCTGTAATAAAGTCTATTGATATATCTTCTAGTCTTTGAATATGTATGTGGAATGGTTGAAGTAACCCTAGAGATTTTACTATCTCTTTTTTATTTATTATGCAAACCTGACCTTCTCTTACAAAATTTTGAATATCTTTCTTCATTCCTTCCAAAAATATATTTTTTGATCCTTTGAGATGTTTTAAGGAACCCCGCGTCCTACCATCAGAGAGACATGGGACTCCCTTAATATTTGTTTATTCAAATATGCTTGCGTGCATAAAAATATTCTACATTTGCACCAAAGCATATCTCTCTTTCACTCCCAATGCTCCATAGAGTTCATCCCATCCTTTATAAATTTTAGTTTTTGTTTAGTACTATTGTCATTTTTCCATTATGGCAAGCTTCTTCTAGCCACCTAGGAATAGAAAATGTAATTGGATATAAATTTGAGGCCTCTTCTATTTTAGAAAGAGCATTATGTACTAAATTTTCCTTACCCTTTTTGCAGATTATCTCAAAATTAAAGCTTTTCATTTTTTCTCCTCATTTTTTTTAATCTTCCAATGAAATCCATAGCTTCAAAAAATACTTTATGCTATCATGGTATATCTTGACTTTAAAGTACCTCCCAGTGATATACTATCCCCATTTTTTATTGCATGTAATATTGCTTCCATTTATTTTTCATACGTAGATTTCACCAAATATTTTCTTTGAATTCCTTGCTTTTAAAAGCCAATGATATCCCTTATTGTGTTAATGCTACGTAAATTCCTTGTCCTAGTGCCTCACACTCTACTATGAATGTTTTACCAAAAGTAGGTGCAACCTATGTTGGTGTAGAAGACATGGCATCCATTAAAAGAGAGAATGCCAAAGTAGCCTCATCATTCCATATAAATGATATTTTCTTCAAGAGATTGTGAGTGGACTTGAAATGCATGCATAATTATTAAAAAATGATCAATAATATCATGTAAGTCTAAAAAATCTTCTAAGAACCTTGATTTTCTTAGGAATAGGTCATTTTGTAATAGCTTTCATCTTTTGAGGCTCCAACTTCACTCCTTCCTTTAAAACAATATGAACCAAATACTCGAATTCTTATTTCCCAAAAGAACATTTGGATATTTTTACATAAAAATGATTGTTCTCAATAATTATTTATATAACTTTTCCACATTTTTAGTGTGGTATTCCCATGATTTATTATAAATATGTGTATTATCAAATAAAACCAACACAAATTTTATAAGATGGGATCAAACAAAATTGTTCTTAAGTCAAGCCCGCCGGACTTCAAACGGCGATAAACCATAATTCAAACCAAATTTGCGTTCCAAAATAGCCTGCTGACGTCAGCCAATTTTGTGACGCGAAAACCAAATGAATTCCGCCCTAATATTTTTCGGGTCCGAAGTTGGGCTGGCGTACGAAGGGAGAGTTGTGACGCGAATTTCTTATCAAATTCGCCCTAATCTTTTTCGGGTCCGGATTTCCACTGCGCGAGCGGCCCAAACAAAGATCCGCTCCTATCCCTCTGTGACGAAACCATCATACATGCTGACGTCATCAATCAAAACCCGCCACCCTTTTGACTTTGTAAATAAAAAAAATTGTGTCTGCTTCATTTTCATTGTTCCGTGCGCTAGCCAGTCTTCCATGCAACAAAATTCAAAAACCAACTGTTAACGCTTGCTGACCGTTACCTTGCTGAAGAGAATTGAAGCCAAGTATTTCAGGGTTCTTCTGTCATAACCAACGCCTGTTTAAACACGTTTCATTTCCCGTAAATAGGTATTTATTCCAATTCCCCGCTAAACTCTGTAAAAAATACTGGTTTTAGTTTTAATTCTGCACTAAGGTCTGAAAAGAAGTTCAATTTGGTCTTTTTCGTTCCCAGAACTGCAATTATATTCCCAAAACTGGTAATTGTGCCCCTTTTCCTCAAAAACCCTGAAATTCCATTTCTGAATCCACAAGAACCAGAAATGGAAGTTCCTGTAGCTCTGAATGTTGTGCCCATCAATGCCCCTCACAAGGACTTGGATTATTTGCCTTTAACCGATATGGATTTTCAAATTAAGGACTTGCGTCTCAGTGAGAATCCTCTTCGAATATTTTGCCGCTGCAGAGACAATTATTTGAATGGTTCTGACATCTTTGGACTTTGGGAATCAAATCTTCCTATGTACCTTCTCCCTTCAGTCCATATTTTTCCTGAGTTAATCCATTATTGCTACGCAAAGTATGATCCCAACCAACGAGCAGTTTTATCCCCAAGTCAAAATGTCCTTTTCCTAATAACTGCTCAGTCCATAAATGAAATGCTACAATTCCAACCTGGTCAAGCTCTCACTCCCCTGTCCATGGTTGAATTACTTGAGAAATATACTAAGTTATCCCATGAAGAGTTAAACTGCCTATGCCAAACCTTCATGTTACCAGAGCATCAACCTAAAAACCCTCCCCCTTATGGTTATACTTTCTTTACTGATGAGGGTAGAATTATTTTAAACATGATATCTTCCATAATGGGCTTCAATACTAGTGAGTATGTTGATCAGTTAACCCTAGTATTGTTATCCATTTTTACCCCTGGACAGCCTCCTGCTGTCAAGTATGATTTTGCATCTTATATTACTGACAAAATCCATGATCAGTTCATGAGATTTGAGAATGAGAGAGTATTTAAGTATTCTTCTGTCATATATCATCTCATGATTTACTTTCAGTCAGAAAATTTCCCTTTTTATGTTAAGAAACTTGATGTCAAAGGGAATCCTAGGTCAGTCATCTTTTGGTCTGCCATTACTCACAATTCCTCTGATTCTCCTTATTCCTATAATGAGTTTGTTGACCTTTTTGTTCATCCTGCAACTACCTTGTTGACAGGAGTCTCTCCTCCTAGAATTAACAATGAAATCAAGAAAATCCTTCAGCTCTCAAAGCATTACAAGATAGGTGACTGGTACCTATATCAAAAATACACAGAGATCAGGATATATGGATGTGAATTATGCCCATTCAAACTGCCCAAGTATGTCCCAATGAGACTCTTTGCATTAGAATATTTTAGGCAGATGAATAATTCAGATATAATTCATTTTTGCAATGCAAAGAAAAAGGCTCAACTCAGGATCAAGAGCCAATTAGGTCCCTTCATTTGTAACTCTAGGGAAGCTGGAAAGGAAGCCGAAAGGATTTTAGAAGACTATCTCAGACTACAAAAGAGTTTCTACCGGGTGCCTTATGATCCAAACAACTTTATCTGTGATAGAAGAATGAAAAATAAACGGTCACCATACATCCATCAAAGAATCCCAGAAATAGAACAATATGCTAATATGGATGAATGGACAGAAGGGACATTGGTTGAAAAAGATAGTGAGCAGGTCAATGTTGAAAATGTAATGAAAGATCTTGAAAAGATACTTGACCTAGAATATTTTGGACAGGTGCAGGGATCTTCTTCAGCCAGGACTTTACAACAAAATTTGCAGGAGATTAGTACAGTAGCAGTAGAATCTAAAGGAAAAGAAAAGGAGCTTGATATACAAATAATTGAAAAATTCATAATGACAGCGCAACCAGAGACTTATAAAGAACAAGGTCAAGGACAAATTCCTCCTACTCAGATCAGTGAGCCAGAAATTTCTATTTTACAAACTCCTCTGAATATAGAAAAGGGAAAAAAGAGAGAGGCTGAAACAACTACTCCTATTGGCGGCTCTTCTGAAAAACAAGATGTTAAAAGGCAGAAATTAACTCCCCTTCCAGAAGATGAATCATTTCAAGAAATCCCTGACATCCAGGGAAGAGAAGACAGTCAAAAAATAGATACAGGTAGTGGGACATCCACTAATTTTCAAAAACAGGGAATACAGAGGCAACAAAGTGCAGAAATATCTTATTTCAAACCTCCAGTAAAAACTGCCTGGTACATCAAAAGAACATTCATCAATATAAAGGCCAGGAACGATCCACTTAGACTTCAAGTGTACAACCAATTTTTGAAGATGGCTCCGAAAAATCAAGAAAGATTGATGTCAGCTTATGACATCCAACAGGGTAAGATGTTAATGAGCCATTTGAAGCCTAAAGTGCAGCAGCCTCAGACAGCTGCAGATTACGTTAGGACTAATTTTGAAGTCTTAGCAAAGGATATCCATCCTTTAGATCAAATTGAGCTACACAAGCAAACATGTGAGATGATTTATTCTACTATGACGGATAAATCAGTGATGACCCATAAGTTGCAGGATTCTTTGGATAATACTAATACATAGTTGCAGCTTGAAAAAGCCTCCTCCTAGGCTAAGGATAATAGAATCAAAACTTTAGAGGAAATAATCATTGGTTTGGGTCATAATCCTAAAGATGTGAAAGGTATTGAAGCTTTGATCAAGAGAAAAGATGATGATATTGCAGCTCTGAGAAAACAATTAAAGTTACCGGCCTCAAGACATCCACAGACTGCAGAAATCATCAAACAAAATTCCGAGGAAGAACTAATGGATTTGCTCTTAAAATTGAATGAGAAACTTACTGCAACTGAAAAAGAGCTTGAGAATGCATTAAAAGATAAGCAGGAAAATATTCTAGTATCTACAACAGGAGTAGTGACAGGTACAACAACAACAGGTCAGCCAGCAGAATTGTCACAGAGCAACACTACAAATTTGAACACTGATGAATTAACAAAGTAAATGGAAGATATGAACATTCGGGCCATAGAGCTTCACAAAACAAAGGAACAATTGGCCACTCTAGAACATAAATATGATCTTTCAAAAATGAGTGTTGCTGATAAAACAAGAGAAGTGAACAAATTAGAAAAAACAGTCAAAGCATTGGAAAAGGATCTCACATTAGAGAAACCTTTAAAAGAAATAAATGAAATTCTTTGGGATAATATCATTCAATCAATAAAGGATGTTTGGTCCTCAATTCAAATAATGGATGAACAGAATAACTTAGTTAAATTGGCTCTGGATGAGATTGAGAGATCAAGACAAGAGTTGGGAAATATGCCAGAAGAGGCCAATAGACTTATACATTTTTTGAATACTCGGACTAAGAATCAACTTGTAGAAATTGGTATTCAGGACAGGACCGGAACAATTCTGGAAATAAAGAGAGTTTTTACTAAAAGAACTCTGGTACAGAATTTAGAACGAAGGTGCTCAGATATGCAAGAAGAAATCATCGCCTTCAGAGAAAGATTGAATATTTTGTTAAATAGAGGATTGCCCAGTCCTATAGTTGCAGAAGATAAGCTAATGGACCTTGATAGTTATGTTGAAAAATTGGACAAATATGTTGATAATCAAGCTAGTTCTTCACCCGCTCATCAACAACAAAGATTGCTCTGCTGTGGAAAAACCTTCATGATAGATTGGAGAATTTATTTTATCTTGAGCATGAAGTAAATCATTTGTTCCTAAATTAGCCTAATTTCTTCAGATATACTGAGGCTGATGAAACAATAAGAAAGTTGCAAAGGACCAGAGTGCCAGAAGTTCAATGGTGGGAAGAAATGATGGAACTTTTGTAAAAAATTATCCTTACATAAATTTTTGCCTATTTACCACAATATATCATGATAAAAAGGATAAAAGGATGAACAAAGGTCAAAGAGTATCAGAGCAGTTAAAGAGTATCAGTTAAAGAGGTCAAAGAGTAGCAGTTAAAGAGTATCAGATTGTCGAT